>JARFJB010002461.1:1320000-1560000 GCA_036346205.1 Vesta saturnalis | reverse complement strand
TAGTTTTGCATTTTCGATAGTTAAGAATTTTCAATGAGTGCTTTGACGTGCTTTGTGCTGCATTGAATTTCTACTGTGTCTTACTGGTATCGTTGTGTACTGTGATGAAATATAATTGGTAACTAAATTGAAATAATGCCAACAAACATTTGATAAAAATTTGTGTGATTAATCTTCATCATAAGTTTGGTGTTTAATTGTATTTTGATTTACTAATATTTACAAAAACTGTCAAAATATTCATAAAATTATAGGCAATAGACTTGACGAACCTTTGTGTTGTCACTAGTTTAAAGATTTCTTATGTAGCTGTTTGTTACTTTGCTAGTTTTCGTATAAAGTATTACTAGCGAGACGACCTATAGCCAACATTTAAATTAGACTTCAGTACACTTGTATTAAAAATTGTTGTTGTTCATAAATGTGTCATGCATGTTTCGTATCGCATATTGTGCTGTCTTTATGTGTTGGGTTATCATTGTTCGTGATCTACAACGTTGATTTAGTATTTTAACACTGGTCTGTTTTAGTGCATCTGCATTTACTGTTGTGATGTTTACTAAATGTGCATGTGTATCTGTAACAGCTAAAAAGTAAGTACAGCTGTGTGAAAATGTGCTCCGTTTAAGTATTAGATCACGTATTTTATTAGTAATTTTGATCTTAAGGATTTTTGATTTGTCGGTTAGATATTTGCACCATGTATAATAGTTGCTTAATAAAATTGTTCAAAGTTAATTAAATTAAAGCAGATGATGTTAATTTATTACTATGAATTAGTGCAACTGCAGTATTGATATATGTGCATGTGTTAAACATTTTTCGCATTGTGAGTAAACAGTTTGCGTGTTTGAAGATTAAAATTTTCATATTTCGGAATAGTTGGATTGGCTTTATTTCCCAATAAATTGTTTATTTTATATATTTAAATAATTACATTTTATTGAATCGTTTGATGTGCTGTTAAATTTGTGTGTTATCATTTTCGAATCAACTTTTCATATGATGCATCAAACCGACTTGCAATTCTAAACTTCTAGATAATTGTTTGTCCGATAAAATTTATAAAATAGACCTTCCGATTAATAACAACCTTAAATTCGCAAAAATATAAATTGTTTGCATTTACTATCCACAGCAATCAAAAATCTAACAATCCCACGTTGAAACCAAAAACATAAGAAAAATTATCCTTGGAGGTTGACTTCTCGCCTAAAGTTTAATTGGGAAAATATTACTAGCCAAGAAACGACCAAATAGCCAACAAACACAACCAACTATTGCAACAAAAACATATTAACAATCGATTGCAACAACAAGAAATAATAAAAATTAAATTTAGGGGGCTAACTTCACACATAAAATTAAAAAATAGTAATATCCAACAAACGACAAAAAATAATCAACATCACTATTAAATTTTAATTGGGCAAATACTACTAACCAAGTATGAAAAGACAAAGAATATCCAACAAACACCAACAAACGATTGTAAAAAAAAATAGAACATTTTAACTTTGCGGGTGGCGGGCGGCTAAATTAAAAAAAATTTAATTGGAAAAATACTAATAACCAACAATAGCCAACAAGAACCAACAAATGATTGCATCGAACAAAAAATTAAAATTTTAACCGTGGGGCTCCGAGACTGTTTGATCGATTTTAACGAGATTTGACATGGGCCCCTATATCTGAAAGTTATGTGTAAAACTGGCTTTTTATAAAAATCAATTAATAGAAGAGGGCGAAATGAGGGTGTTTTTTTTGGGTCCATTTCCATAAAGCTAATTTCCCATGCTATCTAAATACGTAAAAGTATACAGTGATTTGCAAAATATAAGGTAAATCAGAAAAAATAATTGTTGTACCTATGTATATCTTATCATATTGCAAGTTAGAGTGACTGGCCTATCAACGTATAGTTTTTAAATTTACATATTTTATAGTCACATGTAACGAAAATATAACGAGCTTTATGAGATTTCTATCTCACCGGAGTTAGGAATTTTAAAATTTAAAAATTTCGATCTATTATAACTATGTTTCTAATAAGACTGAAATCTTGAAATGAAGGGGTTACATAGTAGACATACATAGCTACTAAACTGTTATATTGGATTATTATTAGCATTTCCGGTTTTGCCGAATACAACAAAAAAAATTATTATTTTAATTTTTTTAATATTTTATATCAAAGTTTCAAAAACAAATCTAAAGTACTTTAAAGTTAATTTTTCATGCTATCCAAATATGTAAAAATATACAGTGATTTGCAAAATACAGGGTGAATAAGAAAAAAATAATTTTGTAGGTAAGTATATCTTAATATATTGCAAGTTATACGGAGTTAGGAATTGCTGCGGCATCAGTTAGTTTTCTTATACGAGAAAGTGTTTGCAAATGCAATTCATTCTTGCCTAATTGCATTTTCTACTCTTGTATGTACATGCAGTTATTGATTTCAATTGAAACCTCTCATATTATGTAATTAGCATTTCTCATACGCCTACTAGGTACCTACTCTGTTTAATTAGGAATAATTTATAACAAAGCTTGGTATTGGTTCTACTTCAATTAAAAAAGTCATTTATAATGGAAACACAGAAACAAACTTTGTACATAAAGTTGTGAATACACTTGTATAATTTTAGTTAGAAAACATGAAATGTTAATGAAAACGTTGCTGTTGGAGGAGCATGTGTAATGTTTTAATATTTAAAAGCAACAGAACGTATGTCATAATTCACCCCAGGTTATAAGACCAACTTTTTTTTTAAATATATAAAGTGAACGAATCTCTAACAAATATATTTATTGTGTTTATCTATTTTTTCTATTTTTAGAAACTTTGTAATTAATGTAGGGTAAAGGTAGGTGTGGTTTTCTTTTAACTTGAAAGCTTTTTTTTTGGAATGTAATAATTCCAACTTCGGATTAGATAGTAAAGAAACTATTGTGGTTTAGCTATTTTTGTATATAAAGGACAAAAAGGAAAAGAAGAAGCTCAATAATCCCGCATTAAAAATGTAATCAAGTACAAATATTTGCGTTAGTGATTGATTTTTAGGCGCTTCTAATATGGTTTCGCCTATTGACACACTTCTGGTTTAAATCGCAGTAAAAACAGTGTTTACTCTGTTAATATTAACGTAAACAAAATGTAAAACTAATCTTATTGTTTTAATAAATAGTAATAACTTTAGGTACCTATTTACCATTTTGAGATACTTCGTTGACAATAAGTACTTGTAGTTGGCTTTATTTTGGTAAACTGTTACATTCTGGTAATACGTTACGTTTTACTTGTATGGAATTTAGAAAATGTAATTGCGAGATGCCGATTTAAGTATGTATCCGTTTTGGTTGTTGACAAATTTTTTTTTTATTTTGGGATTTAATTGTGGAAAATTATTCATGATTTGATGAGACTTTGCATACAGCTTTGTTTTAAGGTTGAAATCTAGGGGACATAATGTGAGATTTTTGTTTCCGTTCTCTAACTGATTAAACGATTGAAGTTTGTTTATGGCGTTGCTTTACGGCAATTTACTGGTTTAGGAGAAAATCTGGTAATGCCGATCACAATTGTTAATCCGAAACCAGGTGCTATTAGGCAATAGCGCCAGTAAAATCCCTAGCTCTCGTTGGCTCTAACATCGGTGATATCATACGATTCACTTTTTATTCATTTCTGACTTTCATTCAGCATTGTTAAAGCCAACTCTAATAATCTATAGTAAATACCAGTTTTCGAAATAGGTATTGTAAAATGGTTAGTTGTAAAATAAACGCTCAACAAACGAATCAATAAGCAATAAATACAGTCCACTAGTTACTAGTACAACCAGCAACACAATTTGAGTAAATCAAAACCAACCCTACATTTTTGGTCCTTCGAGCCGGATTTAAAGGATTGTGGCCGTCGGGGTTAGACGACATTGGATTAGTGGACGGGAATTTAATACGCCCTCTATTTCAATTAAAACTGCCAAAATCACCAAAATTTGGTGGAGCTCTTGGAGGAATAAAATTCCAAGTTATATGTTAATTTTGTAAATAATTTTGCACATGATCCGATGTAGTATTGAGAAAATTAAAAAGTTCCCTTAGCTTGAGATTTGCGCCAATAAACGTTTTACCGTTGTCAGAAAAGATATCAGATGGTTTTCTAGCTATGAAACGTTTTAAACAACCATGAATGAAGGGCGTTTATTGTAAAATGGTTAGTTGTAAAGTAAACGCTCAACAAACGAGTCAATAAGCAATAAATGCAGTCCACTAGTTACTAGTACAACCAGCAATACAATTTGGGTAAATTAAAAGCAACCCAAGCAAGCATCTTTCACTTAAAGTGAAACGTTCAGACACAAAATGAATCAAAGTGACGAATGGATTCATTAGTGAACCAATCCAGCGATGTTGGATTTTTTCATTCGACATCATTCACTCGCTCCGAATGAACGAAAAATGAAACGTATAAACACAGAATGAACGTTCACTTGACTTCGGTCAGTTTTGGTCTCGCCTTAGTAGCGAATGGTCGACCCGCTTGTGGATCTAGATATTGTAATGATCCGCCTGTAGAATGCAAGAAAAATGGCATTTAAGTGGAATGATCAAAACACGCTGCTGTTTTTGGAGTGTTTAAAAAATTATTCTTGTCTTTGGAACCACAAGCTCGATGGATACAAAGATAAAACAATACGGGCTAATTCTATGAAATCGCTGATGAATGATTTAAAGTTAGTAGTCACGGAAGAAGACATCTTACATGGGGTCATTGGTCTACAGCTGTTTACATCCAGGTTAGAGTTTTGGATGTGAAGGTGGTCATTTTGTTTTCCTGAAGAAAAATTGAATTTTCTGTATTTATTTGAACCATCGACGTGCGTCGGCTTTGCAATTATTCTTCTAGATATGAAGTGATTATTTGTACTTATTTGCTTCATACGCTTCAAGCGGATTTGCAAGGGAATCAAAACGTCAGGTGAGCCTTGTGATCTTCTTTTCTGTTTTACAACGTTCTTCTATTTTCAGCCATCAACACATCTGTTTTAAAATAATTAGTAACTTTAAAGGAAAAAACCTATTAACTAGATGGTCTACGAACATAACCTATTAACGAATGCTTTACTCCAAGGACGAAGTAATTCTTGTGTCTCGGTGGTTTGATATCGTCAGGGTAAGAGTGTAACTCATAACTTTCGCTAGTTCTCCTTCATTTATTTCAGAAGGTCACAAAACTACTTTTGATTTTGGAAACATAGACATCAGCTGTTAACGAACTTGTTTTTGTTTAAATTCCACACTGATAGAATCTAGTATTAATATTCTGTAATTATTACCTCATTTAAGGTAAATCTCTATTCATGCTTTCTCTTTGGTTCTATCTAATTATTTACCAAGCACCGGAGTAACTGATTGAAGCTAGTATCGAATAAGTGTAAACTGTCTTTGGTGGGGATTTTTATGCCACGATTGTAGAAACTTATGAAATCTATCTGTTACTGTGCTACGATTTAACACTAGATGGAAATGGTAGGATGATTATGCTTTTTAACATCTTTTGAACAACCAGTACAATGTACAATCAAGATTATCTGGAAATTGAAAGCTAAGTTACCGATAATCTCTATGCACTTGTATTACTTGTGCTTTGATATTTTATTTGTGTATATGTGAACAAACTACAACTATATAATTGTACCCTACCTTATTTGGTAGAAATTTAAGTGTTATACATAACTTGTAAGTATTTACTTACAAAGTCAATTCGCTTTCTATGTACTTTTGGTCACTTTTCATAGTACCAGCTTGAATTTTATCTGTTTAGATTTTCTACATAATAACATGTGTACGGGTGAATGCATTAAACCTTGCAGCTTTAAAAGGGGGTAATTATATACTCATTAATCTCTAAAAATTATTATTAATTTTATTAAATACATAAATAAAAAGTTTACCTCGAGTAGGGTTTGAACCTACGACCTGTTTTCAGACTATTACTCTGTTGGGAATGACTGTTTCTTCAAATTCATCATGGGTTGACCACCGTCTGTCAGCTACCAAAACAGTTGCTCGCAAAATAGGCTTTTGTACAGATCTAAGCAGTACTTTACCTCCCGACAACTCTTCTTGCTGTATAAGGCCCAAATTCGACCTCATCTAGAATATAATTCTCACCTCTGTGTTGGTGCTTCCCAATACGCTCTCGATATCGTAGATCGTATTGGAAACAGAACGATTAAGCATATAAATGACCCGTCCTTGATTTGTGTCATACAGTACCTTGAGCATAGAAGAATCGTTTCAGTTATTATCTATACCATCTCGGGTACATTTGCTCAGTTCACTCATTCACATCATCAGTATGCATTACAAATCTCCACTTGTCGTACCAAACGGGCGCAATCCACATTCTTCTACATGGCTTCTAAACTCTGGAATGATCTCCCTAGTTCCTCTCGCTTATGATATGAAACAATTTAAGAAAGCTGTTCATAAGCATCTCTCTTGGCAATTCAATGTCCCTCTATTCATCCTCCTAAGTGTTCCTTAGTGCTTTTGCACGATAGGCCAAATTTAGCCTGTTCAGGTATATATATATATATATATATATATATATATATATATATATATATATATATATTATGTCGCATCAACAACCGCAAATAGCTGAATGCTAAAATTCTTTTTGTAATCGAAATAGTCAGATCTCCCGGGATCTTATATTCACAAATTTTCCATCGTTTGGATAGTTCCACGATCTATAGTAGTCTTCCATTATTTTTTTCCATTTAATGATAAATACACTTGCATTTTTTTTATTATAGAATGTTTCAGTCAGCACGGACTTCAGTAGAGAGTGCAAGCTTCAGAACGATTCTGAAATTGATAGTGTTGGACAGAGAGCAATATAACCACTATATTATTTGTACATATAAAATGCAACGTTGCCAAGTTATTTAACAAAAATGTATTTTTTCCTCAATGTAAGGTTAGCAATAAAAATTAATTCTTGGTTTATTATTTAAGTTGACACAAATTAGTTCAGTGATATGATTAAGCTAGGTATAGGCTTTGAAAAGATGTAAACGTTTTATTGATATATTGAATAGGGGAGAGAAGGCTCCGTGTGAAACTTTAGCATGTTCAACGTACATCAATTCTCTTATTTGAAATGGAACACCCTGTATATTTTGATATGGACGAATAGTACTCTTGAAGAACTAACTTTTACCTAAATACATTGATACCGCTAAAATTTATAGTTTTAAAATATTTCCATTTTTTAATTTTCTATAATTATTTTGTAACTTAACGATTTAATAGAGTGCCATGATTCCAAGTCATAATACCAGATCAGTAATAGTAATAATTAATTTTATTAAATATTTTTAACTATAAACTAAACAATGTAATATTGAAATAATAACAAACAATTGACAAGCACAAGAAGTAGGTAAGTCAAATATATGCAAATGTGCAGTTAAAAAATTATAAATAAGATTCAAACAAGCCTCCTCTTTTCTCAATGCACTGATTCAATCGTTGTCTGTAGGAACGTTGTAAATTATGCAACATTTGTTGGGTTACATTACGAAACGCTTGTTGAATTCTTTCCTCATATTTTCTGCAATAGTCGGCGATGTTCTATAAGCTTCGTTTTAATGTAGCCCCATAAAAAATAGTCCATAAAAGTCAGATCGGGTGATCTAGCTGGCCACCTGATAGGCCCATAACGACCTATCCAACGATCAGGAAATTGATTATTTAAAACTCCGTCACATTACGATCCGAATGTGCAGGAGCGCCATCTTGTTGAAACCATATTTCATCACTAGCGAATGGGATGTCTCTTCAATCCATGGTAGCACGTTGGTTTGCAATAAATTTAAATAATTTACTGCATTTAAATTGTTTTCCAAAAATAGGGCCCTAATAATCTGTTGCCAATAATACCAGCCCAAACATTGATACTCCATCGATGCTGATTGTTTCTGTATTTTATTATATCTGGATTTTCCATGGCGTAATAATGACAATTATGTCTATTTATAAAATAATTGTGATGAAAAAAATCATGTGGTTGTTGCAATCCCCAACGACAGTAATTTAATCTATTTTCAAAATCATGTTCATCCAATGCCTGGTGGAGTTGTATCTTGTATATTCATTAATTATATTGTGTATTGTTGATTTCTGTAAATCATGTTCCACAGCAATTTTTCTAATACTTATGTGAGGGTTTTCTTGTTTAGCTTGAAGCACCACTTGTTGAGTTTCCTCGTTGTTTACAGGTTTTGGACAATTGTTCTTTTTATATCCAATCGATCCTGTTTCCTCAAATCCACTTTTAAATTTACAAGAACTCGTTCATCTGGACAACGGAATCGGAAATTTTTTTTAAATTCTAGAAGCAAGTAAACAATTACCTTGGGCTGCTTCTATTATGTAAATCATTTGAATTAATTCGTTCTTCGTATATTTCATTTTAAGATTTAGAGTTAACTTCTCTTAATTCAAGTTTTTTCTAAATACAAATGTAGTGAAAAGTGGTTTTGAAAGAAATCAAGCTAAAATACATCTAATTGACATATTCAAATTTTGTTTTATTGTTTTTAAATCATGGCACTCTATTAAATCGTTGTTATAAAATAATTACAAAATGGAAATATTTTAAAAGTTATAAATTTTAGCGGTATCAATGTATTTAGATAAAAGTTAGCTATTTAAGAGTACTATTCGTCCATATCAAAATATACAGGGTGTTCCATTTCAAATAAGAAAATTGATGTACGTTGAACATGCTAAAGTTTCACACGAGCCTTCTCTCCCTATTCAATATATCAATAAAACGTTTACATCTTTTCAAAGCCTACACCTAGCTTAATTATATCACTGAACTAATTTGTCTCAACTTAGATAATAAACCAAGAATTAATTTTATTGCTAACCTTACATTCAGAAAAAAATACATTTTGTTAAATAACGTGGCAACGTTGCATTTTATATGGACAAATAATATACATCATTGAAAAGCTTAGGCTATCCAAAAATGTAATGATATACAGGATGTTCCATTTAAAATAAAAAGTTGATGCCCCCTACTTTTACGAATCACCCTGTAGGTGCTAAAATATTTTAAGTTGTGCACGTATTGGAACCATATAATTTTGTATAAATGATTTTAATGAAAATCAACAGCGAAGCCACAATTTTCCGTCATGATGCTTTGGATATATATATATATATATATATATATATATATATATATATATATATATATATATATATATATACCATCAGCAGTAACGCTTGTTGCTTATCTGGTGAAAGTGAAAGTTTAATGCGTTCTGAGTGGCCTAAAGATCCTTGATCGTCATTATTCATTAGAATAATCTAAAAATAAAGTTTAGCAAAGTAAAAACGATTCTTCATCTTCTGATTAAGAAGATGAAGAGATGGATAATGTTTGTAGTGATTCAGAAAATCATAATACTGCGAATTATTTATGTGTCATCTGCGATGATTATGTAGCTGAAAATGAACTATGGTACATATTCACCATATCCGCAACGTGGGTACATTCTGAATGCTCTGGAAAAGATTCGCCAGTTGGTTATATTTGTGACCATGGTCAAGTCTAAAGGTTGACCGGCATTAACACATTCGCGGACAAGACGGCATATGCCGTCCCGTTAAGGACAAGACGGCGTACGCCGTCCATATAAATATTCCTGTGCTGACACAAGACAGCGCACGCCGACAAATCTTTACGGTATTCCTATTACATACATGCTTAGTGTCCCACGAGAAAACAAAATTACGAAGCATGTCCTACTAGAACTTTGGTGGAACAATTAATTACCCTAACCTCATTTGTTTCTAGTGCACATGGTTACGTGTGTCCTGTTGCTTATAAAAGCTAACTTTTTGTAGTTAAAAGTGTGCCATAATTCGTAAAAATAATCATAAGTGTCTGGTAAGTACCCATTCTTTTGAAATAGTATAGAATTGAATTAGATAAAGCAAAAAGAAAAAGGAAAGGCCACGTATTTCATTCCCTCCCCAAGTGGGCGGGATGCTCGAGCTTTCGAGCTCCTTCAGCCACAATCATGGATTCCCAGCATACATACGTACATATATTACGTATATATGCATGGTGGGATTAAGGATGGGTGTGGTCACAATAGGATCGGAAGGAACGGAGTTAGGGTTCTGAGGAGGAAATACTACCCCAACATTCGCCTAAGCAGCCGCACATGGTGTGCATATACGCAGTGACCATGCCGCTACATGTGTATGAGGAAAACCCCTGAAAAACCTCATACACGGTAGACGGTAACGGGTATCGAACCCATTACCTCCCGAATGCTAGTCAGGTCGTGTCACCACTACGCTACCAGCTCGGTGTAAAGTAAAATAAACAATAAAATAATAAATAAAACGAAGATTATTAATGATGTTTATATTTCATCGTATAACGTCGCTAAAATCGAGCATCGAGTCTAATATTTTTGTTGTGTTTGTAAAATTTGATAAATTATTCTCGAGTTTGTATATAACATGACATAATATATAGGTTATACAGGGTGGTATAAAGAAAGTTGTAATATGATGTAAAGTGGGATCAATATGTAGTCACAAATATCGACATAGGATGCTAGAGTAATACGTGGTGAAATACAGGATTCCACTGTTTGCTCCAGTGGCGTCCAGTATAAACATTATATTGATATTTTAGAAAATACTCATACACTTAGCTAACTGCATACCTTACTAAGTAAAACATTATTATTTTCATGTTTTCCGGGTGGATTGCATCGTTTTTTTACAGATACAATGAACCCAAAAGAGGGAGACTTTTACGACTACATGAAGAAGTCAGCAGCGGTGAAAAGAAGAATTCAGTGCTGATGATGATATCCTAGATCCACCTTTTCTTGCCGATACTGCTACCGATTCAGATACAACTGATACCCATAAATCGCTTACAGAGCAAAATGATGTTGAACTTGAAAATAACAGCGTTGATGATGAAGATAAGTGGTGTGATACTGTAGCTGACATTCCTGATTCTTTATTTGACAATAGTGTTACTGGGCTCAAACTTGTTTTTGAAAATACACCATCCTCTGTTGAATGCTTCAAAAATCTCTGGAATGAGGAAATAATGAACATGATACTCAATTCTATAAATACATATTCTGATATTTTACAAAAGAGCAACCGACCCCACAGCAAACATTGTCGACATCGATCTATTAGATCAATAACTAACTATGACTAAACTCAAGCATTTTTAGCATTGTGCATCTTACAGGGTCAATCTAAATATCCTTCTATCCGAAAATGTTCAGTATGGACCCTTTATACTACTGTCCCATTCTTCATCGTACTCTGTCTGGAAGACGCTTTGAGGAGATTTTAAGATATTTTAGTTGTTCTTACGGTTAACTTCACAATCCGAATGATAGACTAAACAAAGTTCGACCCTTCTGGATAAAGTATTATCGAACTATAGAAGTGCTATTGTCCTAGCAGAACATTTATCTTTAGACGAATCACTTATGCTTTTCGTGGTCGGCTAAGCTTTCGACAATACACAAAAGGTAAAAAGGCAAAGTATGGTGTAAAGTTTATTCTGTTTGTACTACAGATGGCTATGTTTTGAATCTTCAAATTTATTCTGGAAAAGACAAGAAGCAAATGGTTTATCCAAAATTGAGACAATGGTTCTATCCTTATTGGATCCATATTTAGATCAGGGCCACCATGTTGTCATGGACAACTTTTATAATAGTTTGTCTCTGTTTAATCGCCTTGTTAATCGAAACACTCATACTACTGGAACTTTACGACAGAATCCTGAGGCTGTTGTAAAGCCAAACTGAAAAGGGCGACCACTGCTGGAGGAGACGTGGTAAGATATATGTGTCTAAGTGGAAAGATAAACGGATGTATTGTATTACTACAAGATATCATCCGAAACTAATTCAGGTTACAAATAGATATGGTAAAGAAAATAATAATATGTAATGCATATTTATATAAAAAGAAAATTGATAACAAATTGACTTTTCTTTAATTTCGCGAAGAATTTATAAAAGAATACTTGAACTCGATAAGGACATAAACAATGGAAGATTGTTAGTGAAATCGGGTCCATTACATGGAGGTACAACAAGGAGAGCTGAACCTGGTCCACCAAATATACATCCTGAAATGCACTTTCCAGATGAAATTCCAAATCAAGGAATCTACTAAATCTTACCATCTGAGATGTAGGAACTGTGCTTTAAAATCCGTACGGAAAGAAACAAAAGATTTGTGTAAGACATGCCCTAGTAAACCAGCTCTGTGCATCGTACCATGTTTTGAAGAATACCATACGCAGTATAAACGATTTACTAACCAAAAATGTTTTGTTTATGTTTGGCAATAAATAATGACAATTTCTTAATCTCTTTGTACTTTTTGCGTACGACGGATATGCCGTAGGGACAAGACGGCATTTGCTGCACTACTTTTTCAAAAACTAATTTTTGTTTATGTGACATCGTTTATTAGTCTTATTATGACTTTTCCCGTTCAATATTAATCATAACTAGGTGCGTTTTACAATCCACATTTTTACTAGTGTCCGCGAATGTGGTAAGTGATCGGCATTACCAGGTTTTCCTCTAATACCGATGATGTGGTCACATCGGAGATGTTTCGTTTTTAAAATTGCTCATCTTATCGTTTACCCTGTTAAGTTGCGTTCTAGTTGGTTTTTTATTTCATTTAGTTTAGGTACTTGCAGGTTTTCCGTTCAAATTAATTACAAAATATGCCAATATGGCAATATGATAAATTTTGAGATTTACAGGTATGTTCACTTAGCCCTCCATCAACTCAGGAACGAAAAATGTTTTTTTGTACCAGTTGTGCTTGAACTGTGTTCATTTGTGCTTAAATATACACCATTTGTGCTTTTTTGGTTTCCGAGATATCTAAAATAATTGCGGAGGGGCTCCTACAAAATTACCGGTATACCGCTTTCTAGTATTTTAATTGTGCTCAACTGTACAGGTTGTCCCATTTTCGTATGTTTTACGGGGTATCTCGCTTATTTTTTAGGTTAGAACCTTGCCGTTTTCGCGACAACGTGCTACTTTTTAATGAAACCAAAGATGCACTAATCAAATTTGCCATAGCCATCTTAGTTTTTGTGCTACAGGGTGATCTTGGAAAAATTGCATTTTCAGTCATCCCCTGTAACTCTGTTATTGTCAGACATATTAAAAAAGTAAACACTGATATTTGTAGATTTTTTACGTAGAATCCTGTGGCGACACTTCTTTAGAGGTCACAGTTTTTGAGATATTGACATAACCTACTTTTTTTAATGGGACACCCTATATATTTTTTAAATCTTTTCCCCTTGCCAAGAGCTTTTCAAAATATAGCATAGTCTATATTTATTTTTATAAATAACGTGACAAAATGATTTTTCTATAATTTACATTGATAAAAACAAAATAATTAATTAATCACAAATATTGTTCAAATTGCAGACCATTATGTCTCCTACAAGTTTCACAAAGTTTATAAATTCTTTTAATAGCATTTTCCAAAATAAATGATGTTTTCGTAATTCTGCAAAAGCATTTTCCGTTGCAATTTTTAATTGTTGCATGTTGGCATATTGCCTTGAATACATTTTATTCTTTAAATACCCCACAAAAAAATCCAAAACCGAGAGATCCGGTGATCGTGGTGGCCATCGAACAGGTCCATTTGTTCCAAACCATCTCCTGGGAAAACGTTCATTTAGCCAGTTTTGTATTATTCTAGCATTGTGGGCTGGAGCCCCATCCTGCTGGAAGAATATATCATTCAGTTGAGCCAGTGGAATATCTTCTAAAATGTTCATAGTTTTTCTTGAAGAATTTGTAAGTACCCATTAGAGTTTAGGTTTTCTTCATAAATCATGTAAACTATTTTTCGGTTAAAAATTAAGCAGGAGACATTAAATCCGAACCTGGCTTGACGCTCTCTAGGAAAAGTCACGTGGGTGTTTTCTTGACTCCAAAACCGCGAGTTGTGTTTATTAAGAATTCCCGAACTTATAAAATGTGCCTCGTCTGACCAAATTATTTTTTTTTTCAAAGTTATTGTCCTGAGTTTTCACATTTATAAACCAATTGCAGAACTCCAATCTACGTTCAGCATCACCAGGGTGCAGATGATGAACAAGTTTATACTTGTAGGGTTTGAATTTATGTTTTTTAAATCTTTTGCACTGTTGTTTGAGACGCGCCGGTCTCTTCATCTATTTTCCTGCACGAGGTTTCAGGAGTGGCTTGAACAACTGCTAAAACGTTGATCTCTGATTGCTAGTTCTCTTTGTTGTAAACTCGGGGTCGAGGTTTGTCAAAACATCCATGTTGGTAAAGATTAAATTTTAATTTTGAAATATTCTTCTGTCGAATTGTCTTCTTTCGGGATATCTATATGACAAAATAGGTATTTAAAAGAAATACAAATTCTAAGGTAAAGATTAACTGACCTGTTCAGATAGAGTTCTAAGGCCTGGTCTGCGTTTTCATTAGATAATATGAAGCAGGTATTCATATCATATTTCTCAAAGTTTTCAAATTTTTGGTTTCGAGCCATATTAAAAATAATTAAACAACAACAACAAGAACAAGAACGATAATAAACAAAAACAACGAATAACAATAAATATCAGCACTAAATTTGGGAAAATGTACCAGGAATAATTTGAGAGAAGCAGAAACTTCAAAAATCAAATACCTATACGCAAAAACAAAATAATTAACGTTCTGCCATTGTTAGCATGGTTACCCACGGCTATTCACTATTATAATAGAATTATAGAAAAAATCATTTTGTCACGTTATTTATAAAATAAATATAGACTATGCTATATTTTTGAAAAGCTCTTAACAAGGGAAAAAGATTTAAAAAATATATAGGGTGTCCCATAAAAAAAGGTTATGTCAACATCTCAAAACTGTGACCTCTAAAGAAAATCTGAGTACGCCACTGGATTCTGCATAAAAATCTACAAATATCAGTTTTACTTTTTAATATGTCTGACAATAACAGAGTTACAGGGATGACTGAAAATGCAATTTTTCCAAAATCACCCTGTAGCACAAAAACTAAGATGGCTATGGCAAATTTGATTAGTGCATATTTGGTTTCATTAAAAATAGCACGGTGTCGCGAAACCGCAAGGTTCCAACCTAAAAATAAGCCAGATACCCTGTAAAACATACGAAAATGGGACAACCTGTACTTTAGGACACGCCATTTCTGACTTTTTGGTTTAAATACATTTTAAAGAGAAAGTATTCAATTTGAATTTGATAGGAAATATATGAATTATAAAAAAAGCACTGATTGTTCCGCTTTCAAAGTTTTTTTCAATGTTGTGGTTAAAAACAGACCGACATTATTATTTTTCTAAATTGGGTGATTATTTATTTCAAAATTTTTATGACAATTAGAAATATTAATCTACGTGCATACGAGGGTAAATTAGAGAGTATCCAGATAACGCTTTACTACTTTGATTTTCCTAATATACAGGGTGTGATCAATAATTTTATGACGGCTCGTATATTTCTAAGTTTTATTAAATTTATTTTTGAGTCTCATTGAGCTTGAGTTGTATAGGGTTAACTTAACACTCCGCCTAAGACTATTTATTTTAGAAAAGTTTAAAATTGTGGTGGCACCTAGAGAGAATTTTTCTTGGACTGAGTGTTGTTATTTGTTCATTTTTGGTATATGTAATGTGTTTGAGAGAACCTTTCAATCATTTTACTTCTTATATCGACTCCACCCATTTCTACTGCAGCTGCCTTGGCAACCCGGTTATCTCGATAGGCCTGCACGACGGTGCGGTTTGATCGTGCAACTAATTATCTAACAAGCAGTATAACAAAAAAAGGTGAAATTCTGGATTTGAATTTCATGAAGTTACACATTTCAATTTACTTTGTTCGTGATCTGTATATTTTGTTGAATTTGCCAAGCGATAAATTGATAACGTATATAAATTAAAATAGTCAAATATTAGATGAGATTTTTTATTAAAACGCCACTTTAATTTTGAATATTTAAAATTGTCGTATACAATATAATCCTAAATAGAATTTCTAGCAAAAATGAAAGAATGATTATTAAAGTAGGTAAATAATTTAATACTATACTATAAAGAGCAACCTAAAGTGGCATTTAACATTTACGGTCTAATCTGAAATGAGAGCAGCAAATAACATTTTCATCATTCAGATGATTATAAGCTTAAAGGGCGTTTTAAATGGCATCTTAAGAAAAAAAATTCAATTGCTGCTAAAGCGTGACATGAAAATTAGTAATGTATATCACAAACAAATTTATAATGATTCCATTTACATTTTCTTCCTTATAAAATCGAAATTATTTTAATTTTGCTCAAAATAATAAATTTTAGTATAAGCGGTGGTAACCATGATTTTATTATTCACATTTAGATCAAACTGTCACTTTCCCATTTGTTTTTTTTTTGTATAATTTAGAATTCAAGAAATATTCTATTAAATACACAAAATCTGCGGAGAGAGTAACAAAATATAACAGTCAAGAGAGTGACGAAAGGTAGCCATGTGATCTAAATAAATAAGTTGTAGCAAAAATTATATAAACACAGCTCATTTCACGCAGCAGCAAACTTTTGGATAAATTATTAGTAGTACAGGGACCATTTGGCCGTCATTTTGTTTTTTTGTGACGTCATACGCCCCCCCTGAGGCACATCTCCCCACTTTTCACTGCTTTCCATCGGGGTCATTTTCAACCCTTTGATGAAATTTTCACCCTAATTAGGATCCTTTTGGTTGTATTAAGAGCCCTTTTGACAGTTCAGCCCTTGGAGGAAGGCATATGCCTGCGCATACAGTGTTCTGATTGGTGGCCCTAAAGACAGACATTTTCACCTAATTGGTTGTCCGCCCCTCTGGTTTCTGATTGGTTCTTGGTCCCCACTGAGCCTTTGAGCTCTGCATTGGTTACGGCGGAAATTTAAAATTTTCTAATATGGGGCTCTAACTCAAACTTGTAAGACAACTATAAGAACTTTTGTTAGGATCTGCGCCCTCTTGTCGTGGCCCCCTTGCCTAGAAATAGTATTATAATTAGGGGGCTCTAGTACTGTCTCATAAGACAGCTACAAGAACCTGTGTTAGGTCTGCGCCCTCTTGCCGTGGTCCCCTTGTTGCGAAATTTAAATTTATTTGTAGGGCATGTAATGGTATGGGCTAATGAATATATTTTTTCTAATAAAGGTAGCGTCACTTAGTGGTATATTTTTAGGCCTAATTAGGGTTTTTTGTGGCGCCATCTAGTGGTCTATAGACTAATGAACATTTTCTGCAATAGAAGTTGATCACCGTACTTCTCTCTCGGCTCTTTCTCAAACAAAAGAAATCAATCAATCAGATAAATCAATCAATCAACTAAATAAATCTCAATAAAACCAGATCATACCTTACAGTTTGCGAAAACCAGCTTACAGTTCAAAAATACTGATTTGGTTTAATTAATTACAGCTTGCTTGCTCAAAATCAGCCACAATACAAAATACCAAATTGCCATAACAGAAATAAAAGACAAAAGATTTTAACGGTTTATTTTTATATGCGAATCAATAACTACGAAGTTTAAAAACTAACAAATACGTACCCGCATAATGTTACTAATTTATTTAATTAAAAAATAGCGTAACACTCACACCTTTATCTAATTAACTAAACAAATGAGTAGATATCGAGTCTGTAGAATAAGAGCTGATGCAGAGTTGGTTGGTTTATGACATCCTCCTAATATAATAACACATAAAAATCTTTATTGGCTTTTTTGTGAACAATATCAAGTAAAATACATATAAAAAATGCTTTCAGATGTGTTTACAAATATTTTTAAATTTTGCTGCTGCAAAATACATTAATATTAGGTGAAATAATAATAATTTCTGCCCTGATGCAATCACGCTTTTTACATGTACACATTCGAAAAAATTATGCCTGATTTATTTGCATGTTCAATTACACAATGTACTTCACGTTATATTGGCTTTTACCAGCAGGGATTTAATAACCACGCTAATTAAACACTAAACACTAAATTTTCTAATCGGAAGTAAGAGTGACGTAATTTAGCTTATTTGACATTTCATAGAGAGCATCGCTATTATCAAGATTTAAAATTCATTTTACCTGATTCATCTCATCGTTTTTCATCTTGAACTATTATGTTGTAATAGTTTAACAAGCCGCAAAATATCCCTGATGCTCGTTCATAACAATAATAATGCTCATTCGAAGATGGTAACACTTTTAAATACATGCAAAGGATAATATACAATCTTTATTTGCTACTACTATTATTACACAGATATGAAGTTATTCTTAAATTATCTGTTTTCAGCACGGCCCTGGAATACTACACTTGCTTTCAAATCTTCTTCTTCGTTGTCAGAAGCATCTTCTTGAATTTATCTTTACCCGAGGTAGTAGTACGTTTTCTATTTTATCTTGAGATATTGTCTATTGTTACTAATTTAGTGAACCACTAATATTAGCGCATATATAAATTACAAGGTATTTCAAATGACCCTGTATTATTGATATTTTGTTGAAGCAGTCGAATTTTTAAATGTTAATCAAATAAGACAGATATAGGAACCTGCTCTCTGGCCTTCGCCCCTTGCCGTGGCCCCTATACCTAGCTAGAAATAGTATTCTAATAAGGGGCCCTAATTTTATCCCATAAAGCAAGTACAGGAATTTGTGTTAGGGTCTGCGCTCCTTGTCCTGGCCCCCTTAACGATAAATAGTATTCTAATAGGGGGCCCTAATGCTAACTTATAAGACAAGTATAGGAACTTGTGTTAGGGTCTGCGCCCTCCTGTCGTGGCCTCCTTTTTGCGAAATTTGAATTTGAGTCGCCATCTAGTTGTGTATGGACTAATGAATAATTTATGTAATAAAGGTGGCACCACCTAGCGTTATAGTTCTATGACTAATTAGGGTTTTGTTTGTGGCACCATCTAGTGGTATATTTTTAAATAGCGAATGTTTTCTGTTATAGAGGCAGTTTAGGTTAGGTCAATACCCGCGCGCGTGTATTGACCTAACCTAATAAACCGTGTCATTATTAATCTAACCTAATATTGTACGTGTATTGACCTAACCTAAAACGTGGGGTGGGATTTATGCATGGTGTACGCTTCTTGTTTCCATAGCCACGCTTTAATATTTTCTTCTAAGACGGCTGCGAAGGTTCTTTCGGCAACCCCACTCCAAACTTCCCCGAAAATAACCGATCCTATCCGAACATTGACGAGTTCGCCCGTGCACAAAACTCAAGGCCGGCAGCATTCTCGTTTCTCCCGCGTTTCGATCTTTAAAATGTAACCGTCATCTAGTGAGCATTATTATAAAGTATTCTCCTGTTTATGAGTCAACATCAGCGTACATTAGAGATTTTACTAGCTTGTTAATAAACTATTACCATATAACCGTTCAAGATGATGATGGAAACGATGACGTGATGAGATGAATGTATCTCAAATCCAAGATGATTCACAGAAGAGGAAGAAGAGCGATGTGATAGAGGAGGACGAGTTTCAAAACCATGATGATAATAGCGACAAACCAAGGTTGACGAAGAAGAAGACAGATAAAAATGTGATTAAATAAATGAAATATTGTTTTTTTATAATATATTTTCAAATGCTAAGCTCTCCCTCAATTTTTATTAATAAACTTGTTTTCCTAACGGTGGTCGAACCTACACTAACAATGCTGCGGTGGATGCGAAAGGGCGGTTAGATGGGTAATTACAATAAGTGTGAGACTGGTTTTCTTTTGCACGCTGTAAGTTAAATCATACTGCTATTTTTTGAATTGAGAGCTGATTTTGTATGATTAAGTTAAATCAATTTGGTATTTTTGAATTGTAGTTGGTTAGTTTTAGCAAAGTGTAAGTTAGCCCAATCAGTATTTTTGAACTATAAGCTGGTTTTTGCAAGCTGTAAGTTATGAATAGATTGATTGAGATTTATTTGGTTGATTGATTGAGATTGATCTGATTGAGATTGATCTGATTGTTTGATTTAACCGAACGTGATTTGTTTGGGATTGATTTGCTTAATTGATTTGTTTGTTTGAGAAAGAGGCGAGAGAGACTAGGGAGAGACGAACACGACTAACCTCTCTTACAGAAAACATTCATTGGCCTTTACACCACTAGTGGCGCCAAAAACAATCCTAATTATTTCTAGAAATATACCGCTAGGCGCCGTCTCTATTACAAAAACCTTCGCTAGTTTAAAAGTACACAACTAGATGGTGCCACAAACAAAACCATAATTAGTCCTAGAAATATAACGCTAGGTGATGCCACCTTTACTACAGAAAATATTCATTAATCCATACACAACTAGATGGCGACACAAATTCAAATTTCGCAAAAGGGGCCACGATAGGAGGCTGCAGACCCTAATACAAGTTCCTATATTTCTCTTATAAGTTAGCATTAGGGCCCCTTATTAGAATACTATTTATCGTTAAGGGGCCAGGACAAGGGTCGCAGACCCTAACACAAGTTTCTATACTTGCCTTATAGGATATAATTAGGGCCTCTTATTAGAATACTATTTCAACGAGACATGGGGGCACGGCTAGGGACGAAGGCCCGAGAGCAGGTTCCTATATCTGTCTTATTTGATTAACATTTAAAAATTTGACCGCTTCTATAAAATATCAATAATACAGGGTTATTTCAAATACCTTGTAAGTTATATATGTGGTAATACTAGTGGATCGCTAAATTAGTAACAATAAAAATATCTGAAGATAAAATAGAAAACGTACTACTACCTCGCAATCGGGTAAAGATACATTCAAGAAGATGAATACGGTACAGCTTCTGAGAACGAGGAAGAATGTTAGAAAGCGTGTGTAGTGTTTCCAGGGCCGTGCTGGTTGCTAATTTAAGAATAATCTCACATTTATGTAATAATAATAATAGCAAATAAAGGCTGTATATTATCCTTTGCATGTATTTAAAGTATAATTACCACCGAATGAGAATTATTATTATGAACCAGCATAAGGGATATTAGATGTTTTGCGGGCTGTTAATAAACTGAGATAAAATGTAACTTAAATCTTGATAATAGCGATGCTCTCTATGAAATTTCAAATAAGCTAAATTACGTCATTCTTATTTCCCATTATAAAATTTAAAGGTGTTTAATTTATATGGCTATTATATCCCTGCTGATAAAAGACAATATAATGTGAAGTGCATCTGTGTGTAATTGAACATGCATATAAACCAGACATAATTTTTTCGAATGTGTAGATATAAAAAAGCGTCATTGCATCAGAGTAGAAATTATTATCATTATTTCACCTAATATTAATGTATTTTGTATTTAAAAATATTTGTAAACACATTATTTAACACGATGTCAACGGCTGATTGCTACTTTCCATTCATAACTGTATTCCATAAAAACAGTTTTATCATATAGGTAGAATCATTTTAAATCTATGTTGTAAATAACAAAAATCGTTTTATATAAATTCATATAAGGTCGCTTTAAGTAGTCTGCGAAAGGGAAAGGTAAATACGAATTGTAGTAAGCATGATAATCAGGTTTGTTTGTATATTTACACTCTAAAAATTACTTACTTAATGATGGGAAAGCCAGTAGCTAGTTTTATATCAAATATTCATAAGTAAAAGCACAGAACGGGTTTAGTGAGCAGTATAAAATATTTCAATATTTAGTTAAGTTCTCCAGCACAGTTATTATTATTAGAACAGCCGAAAGAAAAACACATCTGAAGGTATGCGTATTATTTTTTATACGTATTTTACTTGATATTGTTCACAAAAATGCCAATAAAGATTTTAATATGTTATTATAGGAGAAGGATGTCATAAACCAACCAACTCTGCATCAGTTCTTATTCTACTGACTCTATTTCTCTTCATTTGTTTAGTTAATTAGGTAAAAGTGAGAGTGTTACGCTATTTCTTAATTAATTACATTAATAACTTTATGCGGGTACGTATTTGTTGGTTTTTAAACTTCGTAGTTGTTGAATCGCATATAATAATAAACTGTGGCGGATTTTGAGCAAGCAAGCTGTAATTAATTAAACCAAATCAGTATTTTTGAACTGTAAGCCTGTTTTCGCAAATTGTAAGGTATGATCTGGTTTTATTAAGATTGATTGATTGATTTGTTTTGTTTGAGAAAAAGCCGAGAGAGTAACGGATAAACGATAGAAAAGGAGAGAGAAAGAGAGAGGAGTGCATGATCAACTTCTATTGCAAAAAATGTTTATTAGTCTATACACCACTACATGGCGCCACAAACAAAACCTAATTAACCCTAGAAATATACCGCTAGGTGAAGCTACCTTTGTCACAGAAAAAATATTCATTAGTCCATACACCACTAGATGGCCCGACAAATAAATTCAAGTTTCGCAACAAGGGGGCCACAACAATAGGGCACAGACCCTAACACAAGTTCTTATAGCTGTTTTACAAGATTGCATTAGGGCCCCTTATTAGAAAATTTCAAATTTCCCGCCGTAACCAATGCAGAGCCTTAAGCCTCCAATCAGAGCTCAAAGGCTCGGTGGGAACTAAGAACCAATCAGAAACCAGAGGGGCGGATGACCAATCATCTAAAAGGGGCTATCCTTAGGACCACCAATCAGAACACTGTATGCGCACGCATTTGCCTACCTTCCAGGGACTAAACTGCCAAAAAGGCTCTTTTTACAACCAAAAGGACCCTACTTAGGGTGAAAATTCCATCAAGGGGTTGAAGATGACCCCCGAAAAGAAACCGTCAAGAAAGTGGATGGGAAGGTCTCCCAGGAGGCGGGGTCTATAACGTCATAAAAAACAAAATGGCGGCCAAAGCTGCCCCTGTACTACAATTATTATTTCCCTACACAGTAATTAGAAGTCAATCGTGCGCCATTTTGCGCCGTTAAAATAAAATTTTGCACTTTTATAGGAAAGAAGTTATTGTAAAATAACACTCACACCGCTAACTTCAGTTATGAATTTCTGTATAAATCATTTTTTCTTATGCGACGTATTGCTCCATTAAAATCGAATTTTGTGCCCTTATATGAAGTTATTTTAAAATGACGTTGACATGGCTAACTTTGCAGTGATTAAGTGTCAATTATGCGCTGTTTTGCGCAGTTAAAATAATATTTTACGCTCCCATAGGAAATAAGTTATTGCAAAAGTTACATCGACAAGACTAACTTAATATACTTATACATAAATTAATCTTTTCTTGGTCCCTAATTAGGCACCCATTAGGCTCTGCTAAAATTAAATTTTGCGTCACTATAAGAAACAAGTTATTATAAAAATTACATCGACACGGCTAAATTTACGGAGCCATGAACTTAATTTTTTGTTACGCTTTTATGGATTCATTCAAATGTGTTGTCTACCTGTTTGTTTCTTTAATGTGCCTTTTTATTGTATTATTAAAACTCTATCTTTTCCATAATATATATTTTTACTTAATTATATCTAACCCATGTTCTTATATAATGGTTATATATATTTTTTTCTAATATTAATTTAATAGGATTCTACATTATTCTTACTAACCTTGTAATGAGCCAGAAAGGTAGTAATCGAAATAAATTTCTATTATTTTAAAATTATGGTAGATAATCATTTGTTTAAGAATTTACTTAGTCCAGATGCACTTTCGCGCACGCAGCAGTTCCTCCCTTCAATGTGTATAAAGCCAGAACCCCACTTCAGCGTGAAGTATAAAAGCGAAAGTTTCAATATAATTCAATACCGAGCTGGTAGGGTAGCGGTGAAACGACCTGCTTAGCATTTGGGAGGTAATGGGTTCGATTCCCGTTACCGTCTACCTTGTATGAGGTTTATTCAGGGGTTTTCTTCATACACATGTAGCGGCATGGTTATTGAATATACGCACAATATGTGCGTCTACTTAGGTGAATGCTGGAATAGTATTTTCCCTCAGAACCCTAACTCCGTTCTTTCCCGTCCTATCCTGACCACACATCCTTAATCTCACCATGCATATATACGTAATGTATGTATGTATGCTGTGAATCCATGATTGTGACTGAAGGAGCTTGGGAAGCTCAAACAGCCCGCCATCCCTCTTGGGGAGGGAATGAAATACGTGACGAAATATTCCAGAGAATATTTCCCTGCAACTCCGCTTTCAGTAGTAATTTATTACTATACCAGCATTGCTGCATTTCACTCTGTTCGAGAAACATAATTCCGACCCGCACTCAGTTTTCATTGCAATTTGTACGTATTGTAATAAAGCACAACTTTTAGTTATAAAATACAAACAGTTGAAATACCTGTCAATTCGTGTTACCACTAAATCACCTTAAAATTAAACTGACGCAAAAGAGGGACTAGCAACAGATACTGAGTTTGGGATATTGGCTGAATCACTCGGCGGTAGCGTGGATTTGTTGTCGATCTGCCTTTCTAGAAAACGGGCTGAAAGCCATCGTCTAGGGGGATCAAACGTAGCTAATACCTCTGTAACACCAAATTAAAAACCCGTCCCACTAAATTCTACGTATTTAGAGTTGACCGAATTGGCTCTAAATATTTAGAATACAATAATAATAACCTTATTCAGCCTTTTGAGGTTTTTGCTTGGCTGTAAGGGAATGAAATCTTAAACCCTCTCTATATCCTGCCCCACTTAAGGACCATCTGTATAACTATTTCTATAACGTCTAAAAACCAGAAATCCGACAATCGTTCCGCGTTGTACAATTGAATTGAATTTGAAAGGTTTGGCTTCACAATAAGCGAATACAATTTACAATGAGAAATTATTCAAATTATTAATAATTCATTTCTGCGTTTTAACTTAATTAAAACGTAATAGCAAAACCTAATTTAACAACATTCCGATCTAACGAATACCAACACACTAATAAAACTTCCTGTTTCTTGAAATAATCAAGTGAATTTATAGTTTATTGACTCGTATCAAAGAAACCACACCTGCGTTCACGTTTTACGCATTTAGTGAAATGCATTCAAATTAAGAAAAATCGAATAATCAAATGTTTCGTATTCAAACGATTGTTTCCGACATTGTATATATTCTTAATTATATCCAATTAATCTAGTTTCTAGTTAAATCATTTCCGTGTGTACATAAAATTATCCCAGTAATTTAAGAATTGTTTACCTTATTCAAGAGCAAGGCCGTCCAAGCTTCAACCTGTCATTAACCATTTGTAAAACATTCCGCCTAGCATAATTGCGTTATACTAATTATTATACGATAATAAGCGTGTAATTAATTATTTATCAGGCAAAGAGAGAAACTGTATCAGAAAGAGCTAACCTCATTCCACACTTTTCTTAAGTTAAGTATAACATCCAAATTTAAACTTACCCAGCCAGTAAAAGCATTCAATTAATCCTGTAAAAGCCAGATTATACGTAGATACCACATTTATTAAATTTGCACAATAAACACTGCACCGCCATTTTCTTGTTTATGCACATTAAAAAATTACAGCATTAATTTTGTTTATAGCAACAGGAAATTCCCTAAACGAACCCAACCTAACCAGTCAGCAACCAGACCACATAGCACCAAATTTTATTTATTTAATTATTATTATTTAATTTTCCGAATATTATTTTGTTAACATATTTTATACGCCTGAATATTAATACTTTATTTCAAATATACAGGTGATTTGTTTTTCCAATCTGTCTAGTTTTAACTTCTACATTTAGATTGCAAACTCTTTTCTTTGCATATACAGGGTGTTATTTTTCTCATTTTTAAATGGCACACCCCGTATTTTATTACAGATTTGAATAGCATTTTTACGGGATTTCAATAGATACTCACTTTTTACTACCTATTCCTCTTTTATTGTGCAAAATGTTGAATTGTGTCATAAACCTATAGCTTCACGGTTTTATAGCAATTAGCATTGTTCCATTTTTGTTCTTCTTTAAATTATGATATTGTCTTTATTTATTTTATATTGTAACAAATTCAACAAAAATAAAAAATGTTTACCACTAAATAATTCAAAAACACTTAGGAATAGGTAGTAAAAAGTGAGTATCTTGAAAGCCCGTAAAAAATGCTATTCAAATCTGCAATAAAATACAGGGTGTGCCATTTAAAAAAATGAGAAAAATAACATGAAGCAAAATGGTCCACCCTGTATACGCAAAGAAAAGAGTCTGCAATCTGAATGTAGAAGTTAAAACTAGACGGGTTGGAAAAACAAGTCCCACAACAGGAGCCTACTCAATTGACTAATTTTTTTTACATAGAAATCTCAATAACTTGGGAACCGTCAATCGTAGACCCATAGTGTCTTATATCATTTTACTCAGCATTTAACAGAGAATTCAAATATATAAAAATATATAGGGTGTTCCATTAAAAAAACACAAGTTTAGCGTAGTACTCGAAAATGGGACACCCTGTATATACAAAAAGATTTTTACAAGATGCTCCTCGTTGTTGACAATAATAATCTGTTATAAGATTTTTTATTAAATCCACAGTATATGCGTAATCTTCCACCCCCAAATCGTTGGAACACCCTGTACGTGTATAAAACTTCTTTGTACAATGCTATTAAGAGTTATATGAGTCGAAAACCCACACCCAGCTTCACTAAAGCTAGCTAAAGGCTTAACCACAAAATCCACCACCGAATGGAATGAAGTAGAGTAATACCCAACTAGGGTCATTACAACCTTGTTAAATAAACAAATAATGCAGGTTGCATGGGCAAAGAATTTCAACCTTCTACAACTGTTTATAACGATTGTAGGAAACTGTTTTTTATGGCGCTAAGGGCCGGTTGAATAAAAAGGGTTAAGCCAAGTATACTTGAATCGCCGGATTAAGCAATGTAGTTAACCACATAATGGGTGTCTAAAAATTAATATACGATCATAATTTTAGATTTGTCGATGAAATTTTTGGAATAACATATTTCCTGTGGAAGCGCAAAGTATAATTTCAGTGGTGGAAATAGGCGCATAATTGGCGCTTAATTACTGCATCCGAACAAATTGATTTGTGGAGAAGTGAACGGCTGTTAAGTTAACTGTGTCAGTGTAATTTTACAATAACCTCTTTTTATAAGGATGCACAGTTTCACTTTAACGGCGCAAAATGGCGCTTTATTGGTGCTTAATTATTGAATAAGGAAAGAATGGTTTTTTTATGATTGTGGACCTGAACAGGCTAAATTTGGCCTATCGTGCTAAAGGACTCAGGAACAATTAGGAGGATGGATAGAGGGATAATGAATTGACAATGGATGATATCTTAGATTTTCTCATATCATAAGTGAGAGGAAAGCAGGAACTAGGGAGATCATTCAAGAGTTTAGAAGCCGTGTAGAAAAATGTGGATTGTGCTGTTTGGTACGACAAGTGGAGATTTGTACTGCATACTAATGATGTGAATGAGCGAACCGAGTGTTTCTCGCAAAGATTGCCCGAGATGGTATCAAAGAATATAATTCAGCAGCACAACAGCCGATGTAATAACGATAATGCAAAGAAAGAACTGAAACCATCCTTCTGTGCTCAAGGGACTGTATGTGAGAAGTTAAGGACGGGTCGTTTATAAGCCTAATCGCTCTCTTTTGAATACGATCAACGATATCGAGAGCGTATTGGGGAGAACTAACCCAGAGGTGAGAATTATATTCCAGATGGGGCCGAATTTGGGCCTTATACAGCAGAAGGAGTTGTCGAGATGTAAAGTACTGCTTAGATCTGTACAAAAAGCTTATTTTACGAGCAGCTGTTTTGGTAGCTGACAGAAGATGGTCAACCCATGAGAGATTTGAAGATGCAGTCATACCCAACAGAGTAATAGAGTCTGAAAACTTAAGAACTGAGCCATTCATACTTACAACAGGAAACGATCGATCTTTTTTGGCGGACACAAGGCAATACTGAGTTTTGTTAGCATTAAACTTAACTAGATTATTGTTTCCCCATTCGAGAATAAGTTGAATGTCTTTGTTGATTGAATTTGCCATTTCAGCTTTAATAATTAATAAATAAATAAATTATTTATTGATTTGACATAGAAGGTGGATTATCACTATGAGTAGACTGAGATGAACTACAGTGAAGAGTGCTATCGTCAGCAAAGCAATGGATGGGGTTAGTTGTTGAAGAAATAAGGTCATTTATGTACAGTAGAAAAAGTGTAGGCGCTATAACGGATCCCTGTGGTACGCCCGCGTTAATGCTAACTTCTTTTGAAAAAAGCCATCAACTACGACACATATTCGTCTTTTATCAAGGAAACTAGAAACCCAGTTGATGAGCGTATCATTTAACCCAAACGAGATGAGTTTGGCAAGTAAACACTTATGCCAAACTTGGTCAAATGCCTTTGAGATATCTAAAGCGACTACAACTGTTTCACCGGACTGCTCTACTGTATTGTTCCAAACTTGGGTCACATATGAAAGAAGATCACCTGTTGAACGACTTTGCCTAAACCCATATTGGTGGTCACTAAGGAGTTTGTTAGTTTCAAGGAACGTGAGCAGTTGCTGATTGATGGTTTTTTCCATGACTTTAGACAAAACGGAAGTGATGGCAATTGGTCGGTAGTTTGAGGGATCGGTCTTATCGCCTTTTTTGGAAATAGGTTTATCCAAAAGGTTGCATTATACATAACATTTCTGTTATTTTCCATTGGGCGCAAAGTTTAATTCCAATGGAGCAAAATGGCGTATAATCAGAGCCTTATCATACACCAGTTTAAACCAAAATTTACGCGGCTATCTTCACCCACCTGAAAAACGCCGCTTATAAGTTCTATTACGGCTGTGGCAGGTATGCTTTGTAAATTATAGCTAAATACTATCAACTTATTCCAATTCATTGAAAATAACGCTAAATTAAAAACATAATCCATAACAAAAATAAGAGTCTCTTCATTCTAACTTGTTACGTGCAAAATGCTGACTGGAGCACCAGCATGCACATACAGTTCTTAGCTCTGTATAATGGTTCGTGAAGCTTGACACTCGTTGAAATTAACAAACGAGTCTTAAATCCGTGAACAAAATTATTCACACTAAAGCGCTATCTGCCTTTGAATTTCTAACGATATGAACACGGTTTAATCGTTGGCTAAGGTAGAAATTGGAAATGTTCACTCACCTTACAATTTGGTCGAACTTGCTTTAAAATTGCTTACAAAATGTGCTCACCTAAGTGAAAGAGAAGTTTACGCTTTCTTACTAAATCCGAACGTTTTGTTAAATAATGCTAAATTATACATAACTGCACTATAGGATCAGCGACTGCTAAAAAATTTTAACTTAAAAATTTGTCGTGTTCAAAAATTTGTTGTTTACAGATAAACCTGTATAAGAAACATAAGAAACATATTGGCAGCAAGTAAATAAATTTACCGTGCCGGGTTGAGACACTGGTTACTCAATAAAACAAAATAAACAAAAATGAATGTCAGGGCAAAGCACACGTAACATGAATAATACAGTTGATCATAAACGTTGAATTCCGATGAACCATAATGTTCAAATAGCAAACATTTTAAATGAATAATAAACCAAGTTAGGCTAAAATCTTGATTGAACGTCGGAATTTCACGTTAAAACTAAAATGCAACTTAATTCTAATTATTATACCCCGATTAAAGGGTAAAGCACAGCAAACAAGTTCCCTCTAATTCCTCTTTGTCGACATTCCACAATTTAACGAGTTTTCAACAAAAAGGATATTTCACTTTTATTATCAGTATCACTATCACGTTATTCCTATATTATTAATTAAAATACAAAATAAAATACAAAATAAGTGGTTTCTCTTCTTATCTTATTCGCAATTATCTAAACTACAGGTAATGGCATTAGCGAAAATGGAGATTTTTAGATTATTCCCCACAATATAGACTTTACATTGTTTTACTTTAGAATAAATGTACGATCATATCACCTGTAAAATGTATAAATTTTAACTATAATAATTAAGTTTGTCCTTGAGCGCCATTTGTCATTCATTGGTAATTCTAGAGTTACGGTAGTCCAATGTACGGTATCTATCATAAAGTTAGCAAAACGATAAACAACCTCAGAGCTGGGTGGCAAAACAAGTCTCATTACGGTCCTTCGATGACGACTAACTTTACAGATCGGCAAGTGCCAAAAATGGAAACTCCGTAACTCTGCTTATAACACTAATTCCGTAACCCTTACTGTTTACCCTTTAACAAACATTTCGATAACGCAACACCACCTTTGACCGACTATTTGGTCATTTACGCTATTGTACTATTATATCTTATATCGTCGAGATCCTGTGACATCAACTAAATAAAGAAATCAATTAAGCGACCTCTCTCCTATAATTCTAACAAAACCGATACTTACTTGACTAATCATCCCTGACGCTGCCAATAGAAACCGTATATCATAATGCAGCCTAACACTATTTTGATTAGTATTTAATTAGATTAGATTAGTTAAATCAGTACAATAAATGAAACTGTAATAATCAATGCGAATCCCACTGAATATGGTGAAAGAGGTAAAAAAATTTACAAACGTAGGATGCCGTGAAATGATTTAACTAATTATGTCCGCAATGGAACAGAAACGGTTTTTCACCTGCGGTTATGACACTTCAACGTTAAAATAAGCCATAAACAAACAATTTTCCCAACAATTGATAATAATAATAAAAAATATTCTCAACAAGTGCTTGAAACAATTCATTCCCACAGCTTCATACTGAAATAAGAATTTAATCTGAGTTACCCAAACTTCATACATACGTAACAACTTAAGATGAATATCGTCTAACTTGTATAAATATGAAAGGAACTATATTTCGCTTCCTGTACCTCACATTCTACAACCAGGGATCCCAGTGTCTTTCGTATCTTAAAACTGAAACGGGATCAACAACTATTGGTATAAAAACGAAATTCATTAATGGAAGAAGAACAGATCCAGTAATTTAATTAAAAAAGGAAGTACACGCTAAAATTTTTTCAAGAAATTCAGCTTTATAACATCCGTTCCAAACATTTCTTACGACTGGATTCAGACTCTTTTTTTTGTTAGTATGCTCATGCGTATGGTTAGTTACTTGCTTTTAGCTTATGTAGATCTTGTGCGTAGACTGTTCAGAAGTCCTTCTCCTCTTCAGCCATGGTCATTCTCTTCTTGTTGGTGTTGCCCTGTTTTGTGTAATTGTATAGTTTACAATTGCTGTGTGTCGTTAATCCGATTCCTGTGCCGGTATTATGATAGGCCGTCATCGAATAGACGGGAGGATGCAGAAGGTATATGGAATATTGTCTAGGGACTTTTCTATCTCCTCGGGGAGGTCAAAGAGTTGTGTTAGGATCGCGGGGTTGTTTGAATTTTAATTTGGGTTTTTTGCGTGGGAATTGAGGAAATCGGTAGTTGTAGGGTGTGGTAAGGATCTTTTTGGTTGGGATTGTATCGCTGAAAATTTTGTTGTGTGCAAAGGTTCTTTGTATTCTGTGTGTAATTGGTGGTATGTTTGCGTGTTGTATTGTGAGGTCGCTAGGGTACCTGAAATGTAACCTATGTATGCGTCTGAGTACTCGGCGTTCACAGGAAGCGATAGAAGAGAGGTGATTGGGCTTTTATGTTGGTATATATAGGTGCTCGGAAATACATAACAGGGCGTATGTATGTTTTGTAGGTATGTTGTAGTGTTTTGGGGTGGCAACCATTGATTCTTCCCCGGAGGGCGCCCAGTAGGTTTACTCGGTTTCTTATCCTGTTAAGTCTTCTTTGTACATTCTGTCTCGGTGGCTTGTTACTAATGACAGCGAGGAGCAACTGTCATTAACGTCGTTGCAAAAGGGAAGCACACGATGTCATTGTGTAAAGTAGTCATTTTTGCAACGTTCAATTAGTTAGCCACAGCTTTTGCTCTACTTTGGAGATGGGTGTAAATTATTTTATATGCTTAGCTCTTTTGCACTGATTGATAAACAAAACGGTTTAATACATTTCTATATTTAATTTCTCTGTAATTATTAGCAGAACTAAAATTTCGTAACAAATTGACTATAAACAAAACAAAACGAGTGATTCTGAATAGACGTCGGAAGCAAGAAGAGAATCGGCTTTTCCGGATGCGAATTTGAGATAGGTTGCTGGAAAATGCGGTAAATATTTGGGAAGGAGTCCCAATAAGCTCTGGTTTGATTTTAAACCGGTTTACGGAACATTGCAAGTTCATATAAACCTGGAAAATAACGGTGTTCTAACATAACTGCAAACACGCAAATTATTTTATTCGATTTTTATATTTTTAAAAGACTGATTTAATTGTTTGTTTTAATTTAATTTTATTGAAATTAAATAATTCGCGTTCAATTTTATTTATATTTGTTATTAAAACAGTTCATATTCACGTAGAACAATAATTTTATACACTAAGTACACTTTTCGATTTTAATAAATGAAACGATTTATTAGGTTAGAAAATTTCAGTCGAACATATATTCACCGTAGATCGAATTTAGGTTATGAAAATATTCTCCATTGTTTATGCCAGCTCTGAGTGATACATGTTCTACCTTCCAAATTCTAAGAAGAAGTAATTAGAAAAATTTACATTCTTTTCTCATTTTTTTCTTAAATTTTAGCTTTCCTATAGTGATATAACCATACAAACAAATGCTCTGATTGGATAATCCGATTTCTAAATGTTAATAATTTTTAATTTTACAAATAACTTTCTTAGGTCTATTACTGCCTTAAAACTAAAATTATCTTTAAAATCTATGCGTAATTCTCTTTATTTCGATACCCCACATGCTATATTTATCATAACATTCAATATTTTATATAAACAAACGTCATTTTGTACATTGTGCCAGTAATGAAATTTTACTTACAATTAATTAAATCTATTTCTCAGGGACCAAATAAGTACATATTCGGCTTCTACGCCCCCAAAAACATAAGTCCACATACATTTCTAGTCTGGCTGCACTAAATTTGATGTTGCACTTTCCAAATGTATGTTTTTCAAAGAGACCTGCACTATTTTACACTCGCATCCATTTATTTCACATATGATTGTCACTCTACAGTACATAACTTTATCTAGACCACCCACAGTGAGTATTTCTCACAATAATTGTTCAATGCGCACACTTGTGTTTGTATAATTGCAATACATACTTTGTAATGTTATCGTAATCACTGTTTTTCCTTATAAAACTGTCCAATAAAAATTATTTTTCCTTTTTAGGATTGTAGCAGAGCATACTACTTAGTAAGGATTTTCCATACATAATTGAATTCTATGGATATTATCAATGAAAATGCATAAATTATGCCTTCCGAAGCATGTCAAACATATGAAATATGAATATTCTCCTGTACAACCTTTATTTATCTAATGTTACTGTTAACTAGAGTTTATTTAACGTAGAACTTGATGCATACTTACATATGTGCTTATCTATTCATTATTTTAATTTCATAAATGTAGCGATATCACACCTATGCTTAATTAAATATATATATATATATATATATATATATATATAGATATATATATATGTGTGTGTATAGTGCGTTCATGGTGAAAGGAACAAATTCATTTACCATTTGGATTAGTATTTTTTGTGGATTTTTTGACATAAGAAAATTGTATACAAGGTGTCTCAAGAAGAAGTTATGCAGTTATCCTTGATTTTTAATGAAACACCCTGTATATAATGCCATTCTTAATTGTACTGTAAATTCTGGACACTTTTTGTATAACATATCATACCTCTAAAATTAGCGGTTTTGGGAATAATGATGTTTGAAATGTGATAAATGAAAAAAATTGAAAATACGTGTTTTGAGTACCGCCCATTGGCCCATTTGCTCGATAGCAACCCGATTCGACTTCGGCATGCGACTGTTATTTTTCCTTCACGCCCGCAACCTGTAACTAAATAATGTATGTTTAAATTGAACAAATACACCTTGAACAATTTTCGAATTGATCGATTCCTTGAGCACTTGATGTGGAATTTTGTGGCAATAAAAAACAATCACCGGCTTTTAGTTTGTCAGTGTTATTTTGTCAGTTTTACATTTTCTTCATGTTTCATTTTAAAAATGCATTTATCTGAGAAAGAACGTATTGAAGTACTTATGTGACATAACAACAATAAGTGTGTAACTAATTTTATGCAATTCATCCCAATCGGCCTCCAATTACTAGATCCACTGTCAGCAAAATTAAATTAAAATTTGCTGTGCACGGCCACGTTAGAAATTTACCCAAAGGAAGACCAGCAAAATATCAGAAAATTCTCAACTAGACGTTTTAGTGGAAACTGTAAATAATCCCCAGTGTCCGTTAGGACAATCTCCAGGAATTGTAATTTGTCATCGGGATCTGTGTCACAAATACTCCGAAAAAGTAAATACCATCCTTATAAGGTTCAACTAATACATGAATTATCAGAAGACGATTTTGACCGAAGAACGCAGTTTCGAGAGCAGGTAATTGAGATTAATAATCAAAACTTAGATTTCACCAGAAAGATTATTTTTTCGATGAGGCCACTTTTGTTTTAAATGGACACGTGAACAGACCCAACTGTAGGTACTTCCATCTGAAAATCCTTGTTGGACACAAGACTGTCACACACAGAATCCTCAAAAAATTAATATTTGGGCAGGTATTGTCCAAAATCGAATTCTTGGACCTAATTCTTTTGAAGAAACTTTAAATGGGGAACGCTACTTACACTTTATTCAGTTTGAACTCATCCCCGCTTTAGCTATTGCGTTTCCTCATCCCCAAGGTCCAGATATTCATCATAATGACATATGGTTCCAACATAATGGGGCACCTCCTCATTTTGCAATTGCAGTTCGACAATTCATTGACACGGCTTTCCCTAATAAATGGATTGGACGCAGAGGTCCTATTGAGTGGCCACCAAGGTCACCGGATTTAACCCCATTAGATTTTTCATATGGGGTTATTTCAAATCTAAAGTTTATGTGAATAGACCAAATAATCTTGATAACCTGAAACAGAGGATACGCCAGGAAATAAGACTTTCAACGTGAAACAATCCTTCGACTACAAAAATGTATTGGAGTAAACGGACAAAACATTGAACATTTATTATAAGGCAATTGTTATTATTTTTTTGTATATTTTGTTATTAAAGTTAATTAATTTTTTTTCATTTATCACATGTCAAACGTCATATAAATGTATATAATATTAAATAAGGTTAGGGTTGCACCCCCAGAAACGTTGAAAAACGGTGGTTAGTCCTTTTGCGAGTGCACGGAAATTACAAAACTTCAAGTTTCCATCTTTACTTAAATTTGAGAAAAAAAAATAAAAACTCAATTTTAATCACCATCTTTTAGGGATGATATCTCGGGAGGGGGTGGGCTCAGGAAATTTTGTTCTAGCCGGCCAGGGTCTGTCCTTTTATCGCTTAGGGACGCTCTAGATCGGTAGAGTAGGAAACTTTCCTTTTGTCCGAGAGGTCGGAGGAATACGTTAAGCAAACTGCCTTACCTGACGCCTCCATCCACTTGTGATAACCTGCCGTACGTTACGACTTTGTCCGGTGGTGGTAACTTTTGTGTGGACAGTGTTTGAATTCCGTGCAGGTGAGGTCGTGTCTCAAACGGTATCAGGTCAGCAACGATCAGGAAAGTGTTTTGAGTTACAAATATCTAGAAATCCCTGACCTGGTCTGGTTGTGCAAGGGAAGAGTTCCGAAGCGACAAATGTCTTGGAACGGCACAGTTTCAGTGAGCAGTTACAGTTTTGTTTGTGGTGTCCACTTCGGTGATTGGTTTAGCGTGGGTATTGGAAAACACGAGAGACTCTAACGTGTAATAATATTTCAACGATAGTTGTACGTAAGAGGGGATAAAAATGATTGTTAATGCCGATAAATAATCATTAAACGGAAATTATAGTTACCACATAATTAATGTAGGTTGCATGGGCAAATAATTTCAACCTTTTACAAGTGTTTATAGCAATAGCAGGAAAACGTTTTTATGGCACTAAGAGCCGGTTAAATAAAAATGGGTTAAGCCAGGGTTATTTGAATCGCCGGATTTAGCAATGTAGTTGACCAATATTTTACAAGTTTCCGTAATTACTAATCATATTTCTTAATTCCGGAGTCAAAATAATCCTGGCTTAACTCACGTTGGTACAATTGGTTCTAAGCGTCAAAATAACGTTAATTCTCAGATTAAGAAATACAATTGATTAATTTTTGACGATCTACCAGATGTGTACGGCAGTCATATTTTTTTGTAACCCTCAATTAAAATAATTCTGACTTAATCCATTTTGTGCAACTGGCTTTAAGTCAAACAGAACATAACCATTAAACGTCATTTAAATTGCTTATAATTTTAAAATGTCATAATTAATTTGGGGGAAAGGAATACATGTTCAATCTAAGCTAACAAAAGTGGAGTTTTCTATTGCGGCTTGCACTATGCTAAATTTTTAGAATCAAATCTATTTGTATCATTTTGATGTCCAAAAATCACTGGACTCAAAATAATAGGTAGACCAAGCCATTTTAAATTTTTATTTCTCAGTAATTTATTTAATGTTGGAAAAAAATCCCCAACGCCATATAGAACTTTTTTATTGCCACCCATATTTACAATTTTTTTTTAAATTAACTTGATCAATTTTGTTGCGGATTTTCTTAAAAAAAAATTAACGTTCTCCTGAAATCAAAAGACAGCTAGGATATTGACCGAGATATTTTTAAGGCCGTATGCGTTTATATCTTTTATTTTTTATTTCTTTTAACTATTGATTATTATTCCTATCGGTTTTATATGATACATAATATGATATGATATCTCTCTCTCTATTTGTGCGTGTGCGTGTGTTTGTGTGTGTGTGTGTGTGTGTGTGTGTGTGTGTGTGTGTGTGTGTGTGTGTGTGTGTGTGTGTGTGTTGTGTGTGTGTGTGTGTGTGTGTGTGTGTTTGTGTGTGTGTGTGCGTGCGTGCGTGCATGCGTGCGTGCGTGTGTGCGTGTATGAGCGTATATGCGCGTGTGCGTATATGCGTGTGTGCGTGTGTGCGTGTGCGTTGTGCGTGTGTGAGTGTGTGCGTGTGTGCGTGTGTGTATGTGTGTGTGTGTGTGCGTGCGTGCGCCCATGAGTGCATGCGTGCGTGGGTGCGTACCTGGGTGCATGTGTGCCTGGGTGAGTGCGTGCGTGGGTGTGACCGTGTGTGCGTGAGTGCGTGCGTCTGTGCGTGCGTGCGTGTATGTGTGTGTGTTTTAACTACTTTCATTGTAATCTGTCGTTAATTTCATTTGTGACTTCGCAATTACAAAAGCGTTTCTGGCAAACTTGATGATGAATATTGTTACGGTGCTGTTCTTTTTTTAATCTACAGTGAAGTTTATTTAATCATGGCAACTTATCTTGCTTTCTTTTTTAATAACGTAGTCATCGAAAAAATTTATAATACCCAAGTCTTTTGGCAATTTTATAAAAACACAAATATGTATAGCTTCAAGATGATTTTTGTTTGGCCTAAGCATTATGACTTATTTAATTTTGGTTGTAATATTTTGCTGCACATACTTTATTGTAGAATTTGAGTAAATATACATAATGATTTTGCATAGATGAAATCCCTTGTTACGTCACTGTCCACATTACGTCATCCAAAATACGTGGTTTCCATTTAAATTATGATTTTCTGCACTACATAAACATATACTTATTTAACACATCTTTGCACACGTTTGCTTACGTATTTTTACATCAAAATGTTCTAAATTATTGCTATTTATCTAAACTCTAATTTAGACATTCATATCAATATGTCCATAAACGCCATCTAGCGGTACCGGTAATAAAACCTCGAGCTTTTTTTCCTAATTAGGTTCCTAAAATATTTTTTTTTGTTTAATTAACTAAACATAACCAATTAATTGTTAGTTATATAAATTTAAAACATTATAACCTAAAACTTTTTTTTCCCGAGTTAAAATTGGGAACTAAAATTATTAGAAAATTGGTTTCGTTCTGAACGTAGTAAGTAATAATTCCAAGCATTTCTTCAAATAAACATCAGTCTTATACATTTAATTGTTTTAGGACCTTTCTGTACCAAAGATAATACCAATCATTGTTATATGATCTAAGTACCAGTTCCAAAAGTGTCACTGTAATTGTATGGTTACCTTTTGGCTATAATCACGATTACTTATTGATGCTACTAATTCCTTTATCTGCTTATTTTAATGATGAACATCTGTTTCTGCAGAGGTACCTGTAAATCATACCAGCCATAGGCTCACTTTAACTATAAATAATGTCTGTTTAAACAGTAAAAATTTGTGTAAATCGTATACTACGTATCATTACTTTCATCAAACCACCTTGGATTACATACTACATGTTGATCGTGTAACAACCCTTTTTTGAGTTGTATTAAAATATACCTTAATTTAAGGTCTTTCATTCATTTAGTTGTAAATATAAGAAAAAAGTTTTTAATTATTGAAATATAGGTATGAGGTAGGCAACTTAATCTGCATATCTTCATAGTGCATATTTTAGTAAAGGTTTATATTCCCACTTCAAAGTTTATCCTGCTTATATCTTCTGCGCAACGCTTCATCATCATCTGACCTCCTCCGACTTGCTAAGCATCCATTTTTTTACTTCCTGGTGCACATTACAACAGAAAGCTTAGTTTTGGTTTTCCACCTAAATTTTAATGTGAAAGTGCCATTAGTTTGATGGTAAGATATCTTTTAACTCGTAATACAAAAAATTAAAACATTTGCTCTTTTCAGGCACTTTTTTTTACTGCATTTTTATTTTTTACTGTTACTTTAACTTTTATTTTAGTTCAGTTTTATTTGTACTTTGATTACATTTTAAGTGCGCATTTAATTTTACTGTAGCGTACGCTGTCATTTTATGATTGCAATTTTTATTTGAAAATTTCAAAGAAATGCAATAAATATTGAATTATTCAATTTAAAGAAGAAATTTTTATAAGAGATAAAATTTCTTTCATTGGTTGGTTTACTACATAAAACATTATTTCAAGATATTGCGCAATAATGGTGCAAGGATGACATCACCTTGGTTGACCGATTCGTAAACATTTACATACCAGAAGTTATTAAAAAATTTGTGTACAAAAATTTTTTTTAGTATTTTAAGGTTTTTACAATTAGTTTTTAAGATATATTTTATTTAACCATATATTAACTGTCAATAAACATAATTGTATATTTTTATTTTTTTACATTTTGATAAAATTTTTATTGTTAACAAACTCGGTTTACTGTTCCGACATTATTAAAAAATAATAATAGCTTGGCGTCCGAGATTATTTTATTAGTATTACATTGCATTTTTATTATTTATGTTAAGTGAAAATAACATAGCCGATTTAGTGGTAATTAAGCAAATCATAAGATTTGAACCTCTCCTACTTAAACTACCGACTGGGACAAAGGCATTGTTTGTGGTGAATGGTTTGTACTTCCAGTTAGTTTGATGATTTGTGTTTTGGAGAACTTTACTCATATTTCTTTATTTATTATTAAATTTATTATACCATTTACACCACTTTTTTATAATCGTATACCTAGAATGTTACTAAACACTTTTTTAAGCGTTATTATATTCATATACACAATTTACATAGCTAATTTGTATTTATTTGGTATTTATAATTTAAATTTAATAATGACAAACAATACCATTTGGTACATGTTTCGTTGAAGCTGTCAGATTATATTTACAAATTAGTTGTTGTAAATCGTATTAAATCGCAACTTATTCTGAATTGACGATTTCTCTTAGTATTTTATTTCTTGTTAAATAAATGAAAACGTTGTACCCTGCCTATTTTACCTTTTCTTTTACTTAACATTTTAATATGCAGGGAATCTCGCACATAGTTTTCCGGTGGCTTTGGGTAATATCTTACAGCGTATTTAAGCTAAAATATTTTCGTGCTGCATATAGCTCTGTGGAACCGGTGAAAACCTTGTAATTTTAAATTTCGCCTACAAACTACCAGCTTCAAATTAAAGTAGTAGTCATCCAGGTCAGTATCATACGGAACTGAACTTAAACTAAACTATCTAGTTCTTTTGCCAATTGGTAAATTAATCATTTAATGTAGTTAAATTATCTACTCATGGAAACCAGGCCATAACCTTTCCATTTAGTATTTTAATTAGTTAAATTTATTCGAAGTTTATTAGAAACAATGGTTATTTTGGAGTTTATTAAGAATTAGATTTACATTTATTTTAGTACTTCACTTTATTATCTATAATTTCACTCAATCTAGCGTTTCTGTACTCTACCCTTATTTTGGTGTTCATCATTAATACGTAAAAACTTTTTGTAACAATTTCGGTGACATGACCTAATTTTCCATTAAACCAAAATAGACATTTTTTAAAAGATACCAAAACCAAACCACAAAATCAAGATCAGAATTCCAAAAATTGTGTATGCAACCTACCATGCAAATGCGGCAGATCGTACATAGGAGAGAGCGGTTGACCACTCAAAGTGAGAGTACAGGGACAGAAAACAACGTCCGCAAGCGCGAAACAGAAATTAAGAATCGCCAAGCATGTCTAGAACGAAGACCACCGCATCCCATGTATATATATATATATATATATATATATATATATATATTGCATTACTCAGAGGCTCAACGGTAAAGGTGTCAGTAAGTGGAACGTACCAAGTTCGAATCTGAGCTAGGGAAAAAATCATAACATGAATTTGACTCAAGTGAGAAAACAGTCCTTCTCAGGACTAAGCTGATGATGAAAGCCGAGTCCGCTTTCGAAACGCCGCACTCAAAAAGTAAAAACTGAGGAAATAGGCCGATCAACTCAACCAATATGAAACCACTGTTACCAAACACTTATAATATAGAATTTAATCTATATTAAGCAAGTTAAGAAAATAAAAGGATAATAAGTTAATTTACACAATAACAAAGCAACTTTCCAGTTTTTTGTCAGAAATAGAGCACTTATTTTAACGACGCCTACTACGTAAACGCAAATATTGACCCATTTTTTTTACTGTTGAAGCTTTCGTAGCTTCACTTAGTTCCGCAGCTTTCAAAAGAAACGGAAATATTAACTATCCTCCGCGTATACACTTTCCTAATAAAAAAAGGAGTAATAAACCGCAATGACGTAGCCATCTAATTCTTTAAATTATTAATAATCACTAATAACCAATTTCGAAAGCGTCGGTTGCATGCATGTTTCCCTTAGAGATTTACTTGTGTTTGTTCTTGTTCGACGTTTTAAACCGTTGTAAGTAGAAGGCATATCTACAATATACAAATGACAAGCAACCCTTCAAAAATATAGCTCCAAAGTAATTTAGTTTAGCCAACCTCTTTCGTTGTTTTTTTAGAATTTGTAGATAAACAACTGTTGGGAAATAACAACGTGTTTGGGAATAGTAATTGCTGAATTAAGCAATAAATAATTTAATTTAACACACGTGTTTAGAATCGATTTGTAGCGGAATTAAGTCAAGGCAGTTTGTTACCCTACAATGTACGAAGAAAAAAAATTACAATTTTCACTAGAACATCAATTGAGAGTTAGTTAACTAAATGCATCGATATATGTAGAAAGTTGTGACTATTTTATCCAAAGAGTCTCTTGACCTTTAATCGGAAAGCAGCTTAATTCGAGAAGGTTTTTGTGTTTGCTTGCTTGCGTAAGTGTGTACAGACGGAAACTTACAAATGGAGTAATTAGAACAACAAGGTTAACCTCTCTATCAACCCAACATCTAGAAAGGGTTTATATTAAGAAAAAAGGATACAGTAAATTAGAAAAAAATACTGCAGTACTCTACCACCAACTGAATCCTAACCTAGGCAGTGCTGTGCATAATTCTTTTATTCAGTAAACGTAGTTTATTTTCTTATGCGTGAGTCAATATAAGTGTGAAGTATTGTTTTCGTAAAAAATCGATCGCAAGTTTTCAACGAATTTACAAATTTTTCAGCATTTTGAAAACCATTTAGACCATTTCCAACTTATGTGTGTGCATGCGTGTGTGTGTTCGTGTCTCCACGTGAGCGTGTGTTATAATCTTTAATTTTGAAAAACGAATGATAAGAAATGATGTACTTGATTTTCGACTTTCGCTTATGATTCTGTCTCAGTTTCCATCTTGCGATATCTCAATTGTGGGAGATTTCAATATCCTAACTCTAATTGGCTTCAATCAGCTGGTCATAGTGCAGAAACACTTGCTATTGCTTGTGATCTCACACAAATGATTGCTGAACCCAAAAGAATCCCTGATAATCCTAGCCATACTCCACATCTCCTAGATCCCTTTCTTCCATCAAACCCACTTGTTTATAAAACTTCAGTTCTTTCCCCTCTAGGTCTATCTGAACATTGTCTAATTGAAATAATTTCTACTGTGTCTAATTCCGCTGTTGTTCGCAACACTAATAGAACCTTGTGGTGTTTTAAGTCAGCTAGATGGAGTGATTTACGAGACCTCTTTGCAACCTTTCCATGGCGTGAATATTGTTTTGAGTCGTCCTCTTCTTCGGACATTGCTCTTTCAGTATCTGAAGTCATCCTCATGGGCATGGAGTTATACATTCCCAAAAAACAGAATCGTATAGGTTATTTACGTTCCCAACCCTAGTTGAATAAGGCTTGTGATGATGCAACATCTTTGAAAAATAAATCTTATATTAAATGGAGATCTAATAAAACGGTCGAGAATCATGCAGAATATGTTGGTGCTAGAAATATCTGCAAAAGTGTCATCACTAAAGCTAAAAAATTATTTGAACAACGAAATGCCATTATGTAGCTACATCTCCTTTGGGCTTTTGGTCTTTAGCTAAAGTCATTAGCAAAAAATTTGGTCATCCTCATCCCCCCCCCCCCCACATGATATCTTTTGATGGATCTGTAGTTGCTGATTCTACAGACAAAGCCAATGTTTTTGTGGATTTATTTACAGCAAACTCGTATCCCAATGATTCTGGAAAAGATATGCCCCTAGTTAGTTCTTCTTCATACGCTCTGAAACCGATTCATTTTTGATACAAGCTCCTAGAATCTAGATCTCAATAAGGCGACTGGCTCAGACGGTATCCCAGCTATTGTCTTAAAGAAATGTTGTCTGGAACTAGCTCTATTCGATCTCTTTGTCTTCTGGGGAATTTTCTTCATCATGGAAGTTAGCAAATGTTCCACCTATTTCCAAAAAAGTCAATACGACCGATCCTTAGAACTACCGACCAATTGCCATCACTTCACATCACATCATGGAAAAAGTCATCAATTAGCAACTGCTCTCGTTCCTTAAAACTAATAAACTCCTTAGTGACCACCAATATGGGTTTAGGCAAAGTCGTTCAACACGTGATCTTCTTTCATATGTGACTCAAAGTTTAGAATAATACATTAGAACAATCCGATTGGAACAGTTGTCGCTTTAGATATCTCAAAAGCATTTCACCAAGTTTGGCATAAGTTCTGCCCATAAAATAGGCTTTTTGTACGGATCGAAGAAGTACTTTACCTCCAGACTACCCTTTCTGCTATATAAGTGCCAAACGAAAGTATGGAAAGTATGGCATCAAAGTTTGGATTTTCGCGGATGCAAAGACGTCACAGTGCAAAAAATTTCAAATCTATCTCGGAAAGAAGGAAATGCTCAGGAACGCGACCAAAGTAAACGAGTGGTGTTAGATTTGATTTCGTGTTTGGGCTCGGGTTAGGGAATCACCACGGACAATTCTTTACTTCTTTGGAGCTAGCCGAAGAACAACTACTATACAGAAATCTTACCTTGTGCAGAACATTGAAAAGAACGAGGACATTTATACCCGCAGAATTTTTACCTTTCTCGAAATCGGACAGTGTATTCCTCAATAGCGTTATAGATAGTTTTATAGTTTTATAGATGTTTCGGCAGAAAATGCTTTTATTTTATGGGTAATGCTACTATCAGCATGGAATGCCTAGCATTCGGACAAGAGGAAGTTGTTCCTTCTTGAATTAGGAAAACAACTGGTAGAACCCCAGATGGGAAGGAAAATGGGCAACTCGATCATTCGATCAAGACTAAATAAGACCATTCAAAACATTACCAAAATATTAGAGGACATTGCCAACCAACCTAACGAATATCGACAAGAACCAGTGCAACACGTGCATAAATCTACAAAAGGAGGAAGGTGTCACGTGTGCACTAGGGCTACAGATAAGGAGATGACATCTAAATGTGCAGAATGTAAAAACTTTGAACGTCCAGTCCACGGCAAATCGACAAAAATATGTCAAGAATATAACATGTAAGTTATAATTATAACATTAACACGTTGAATACGACCGGTCACTGTAATGACCCCAAAATGTCGAAATAAACCGCGGCCACTATAGTGGCCGGCATTTTAGAGTATTTTAAACGAGTATTGAATTGCTGCGGTACAAAATAGAAGGATTGATTTAGCCCCGCCCCCATGGCCTGGCCATGTAGTACCTACATTAGTAGTTTGTTTACGTGTGCTGAATAGGTGTCTTGTTCGATTTAAGATGCTTTTGTGCATTATGAGTGACAAACTGCTGTATAAAACTATTATGGATAAGTAGGATTTACAATAATTGTCTTATTACCACATAACCTCAAATCTTACAAAACGCAAATTTTACATTTTGCCTAATTTTTTTGCGTGCATTGTGTATGAATGCAGTCTGTCCCCAAAAGTTGTGCTACATATGTTTTCTATTGCTCAAAATGTAGTGCCTATATTATCGTACAAATTCAGCTTTGACAGGGGTGCAAAAGAATATAACACCGTTGGCTTTGCTACTTTTTACGCTGTAATTTTTTTTACAGGCCCAGCGGTTTATACATGAAAAACGTGATAGAAAAGGCTCCTTAGGCCCGATCAGGCCGTTCTGATGATCGTCTGAGAATCGAAGACCTCTACTCAAGCCTTGATTCGGTGGCAGATAAAAGTACTCTCCAAAAGGAGATCAAGTTTATTCTGACGAAGACTATTCTGACACAGTGACATTACAGCAGACGATAACGAAACTGAGGTTGAAGTTGCTGACCCTACAACACATCCTAACCAAGGTATTGATGTTGATCCTGGGTGGAAAAATACCGATTTTGACCATGAAGTTGATTTCGATGGACAACCTGCTTTCAATGTCAACTTACCGGATGATTCGCCGCCTATAAAGTTTTGATATTTTTTTTGGGGAAACAATGGGAAGAAATTTTAAGAATGCTGAGGTTTGTAAATTACAACACTGTTGCCACCAGTGATGAACTCCACAAAATCAAAAACATTTTGAATAGAGTTTTGAAAAACATGAAAAATTCTGTCTACCCTGGCCGGCACTTATCCATAAACGAATCAATGATATTGTGGAGAGGGGGTTTGACATTTCGCCCGTATATTTCCAACAATATTATTGTATACACAGGAAAAGGAACTCTTGTAGCAGAAGAAGCAACCTATACTGAAGCTGTAGTATTCGAACTCTTCAAACACTATGTTGATAAAGGTCATATTGTTTATTTAGACAACTTTTACAACAGTGCCCGCTAGTAGAAAAATTGTTATGTCGTAAAGCATATGTTGTCGGAACACTAAGAGAACAACGTATAGCAAACCCTAAAAAATCTTCTAAAAACGAAAATAAAAGAAAGAGAGGCTGTGTGGAGAAGAAAAGGGAAGAAATTTTGACAAAGCGCGGAGTAGCAAAGAAAAAACCAGCGTGTGCTCTAAGTTACAATAAGTACATGAACGGTTTTTATCATGTAGCGTCCCCCAGGTACCCTATCTTGAAAAGTGTAATTTGAACTTATTTGCAAGAACAAAACAATCACTAAGTGATTTATCTTGATCTTACTGACAATAATGTTACTATTACTCCAATTGATTTCTTGCCTTGCATGGACTTTCCTGACAATAATTAAAAGATTAGAATTTACTTACAAGTCTGATATTTAATTACTCGCAAACCTCAAATCTGATTAAACGAAGTGGCCGTCTAGTGGTAGGTACCTTGTGATATTTGAATTAGATAGGTTATAACAAATAAAAATAAAAAGAAATGAGTGTTGTTGTTACAAGGTAAATTGCACCACGGTCTAGCTCAGTGAGGTACAAACTTATAAAACTTACTGAATATGAGAACTCATTCATCAGGTGTGAGGAAAGCAGAATATTTTCATAGATATAATCAGTATTAGCATTTGTTTTAATTGGGCACCACTCAATTTCTAGGTTTAATAATGAAACTACAACAAAAATTGAGAAAGGTTGTATCTCAAAACATAATAGGTAATCTGAATAAGCACTAAACATCTGTATTTATATGTATATTTAATAAAGCAAAAGGTCTGATTAATATCAGAATAAAATAACTAAAACGCTACTTCTTGTACTACGTTACAATCTTAAAATCACTAAATTAAACACAGTAGATAAACGTACAATCAATGTATACTTAGAATTCAAATGCAATTTATTCAACATGTAGGTATTCCATAATGAAACGTATATTGACCAATGTCAACAAATTACAGTTGTGATAGTTATGAACTCAAATGTTTTATTTCAGGAGCAGGACTAACTTTCCTTTTCTTAACCGTATCAAAATAACACTAACTGATTTGTTATTTACTTAACTGCACTAAAAGGATAAGTACTTACTTGTACAAAACAAATATTTTAATCTCGTCTTAAACGAACTGTAGCTTGAGAATTTTCATTTCCAATTCCAAGACAAAATATACGATAATATAAAGGTAACTTCCATTTGTAATTAACGTACAAATAACGAACGCAGATTTGAATGACGAAAGCTGTTTATAACGACAAACGCAGAACATGTGTAACAGAATGTGATTTATGCAAAACAAAGGTATCTCCATTTAGGTTCATAAAGATGACATTGCATTAATCTGCCATTTTAACAAAGTAACTGTGCGTGACGTCATATCCACGCCATTCAATGATACGTAAATTTACCAAAATAAAAGCTTTTCTTGAAGATAAACGGTTTCCTTGTTCCTACCTTTGTTCCTATTCTTATTCTTGTTTCTGATTCCTATTAAATATAATATATAGAAAATGTAATTAAACGCCTGTACATACCTTATAAAAGGGAAGCAAAACTTAAAAAGATAACGTCTTAAAGGCACGACATGGTAAAAGAAATGCATCGAACATGCTCAACTTACGCTGCGCATAGAACTAAAACTGAATGTCTAAAATATACACAGGGACGCTCGTAATTATGTAGACTGAAGAGAAAATATTGCGATATAAAAATTTAATTATTGAACGGAAAGGAAATGCTTAAAAATACTAAGGTAATGTAAATATACTTATCGATGATAATGCAAAGTTCTAAATTTAAATTAAGGTAACGACAGACAAGAATTGACACGTTACAAGGTTGGGTTGGATGAGCGTTGCATCATGTAGGGCAGGTAAAGAAAATGAAACTACTCAAATTAAAATTGACGAGCTTTGCGCAGTGGTGGTTCAGCCCGTTAATATACTATTGAGGTAAAGAACCACTAATAAAACCCACTTTATTCATAAATAAGTAAATGCACAAGTGCATTCATAAATCAAATAATACAAAAAAAACAATGAAAAGGTTAAGTATATAACAAAACACTATTAAATCAGGATAAAGTGCGTACAAAATTATAACATTAAGAGAAAAATAAATAAAAAGTAGTTTAGTTACGCATAAACACAATAAAAAACCCATGTAGACACACCCACAATCGTGTTAAAAATAATCAGAATAAAAATCGTAATACCAAACACGTGGCCCTTTAAAACCAATCATGCCGGTCTTTAAGTAAATAAGCACATAAAACAATAAAGCAAATTACGGTACATGTAAAATACAACGGTAAAATTGCACAGGGGATAATAAGGTAAAGGCAAGAACAAAAGAAAATAAACAAGGAATTTACTCATACACAATTGTTTAGTGACTACTAAAGAATAAAATACTAACGTACAGTTACAAGAAATTACTTATAAAGAGAAATTAGTTCGCAGGAAAATAATTCTACTTAACAAACTGGCAAAAAAACTCATTAAAACAAAGCCTTACAAGGGTAAGTTATAAATAGATCAGAACATCATGACCGGTATGCAGTGAGTCCAAAATTGGTCTGTGCAGTATTGCTATCTTGGAAACTATAAGAGATCGAAAGACAGTTAAATGGAGAAAGTTTTAGAGAAGGTTGATCCCACTAAAATGCCGTTCTGAAATCAAGACTATCTCAAATATTTTTCAAAATATTCCAAAAAAAAAACTGAAAATCGACAATTTTTATTTTATTTGAACAGATATAAAAAAATTAATTACACTTTGCCATTGCCACTTTTTATCCTCTATTGATTAGTGACAGAAAAAAATTAATCCGACGTTTCGTCGATTACAGACCATCATCAACTTTATTTTTTCATACGGGGCGGAAATTAGATAATGGCATAAAATGATTCCTTTTTTTATTCTAAATCCAACGATGTATAACATTTAATGATAATTCGACAAGGTTTGGAAAGGCTTTTTTGATATCGTAATAAATAGTTATCTACGAATAGGTAGCTACTGTTCATAAGAGATTACTTAGTGATGCTTTTGATGAGTCGAAAAGTCATATTATGAATTATGAGTTGAAATAAATGTACATATGCAGAATAAATTAATTTGGTAGTTTTTTTTCAAAAATGTTTCATAAAAAAAAAATATTTGAATATGTCAAGAACGAGGGTCGAAACGTCGAATTATCATTAAGTGTTATACATCGTTGGATTTAGAATAAAAAAAAGGAATCATTTTATACCATTATCTAAGTTCCGCCCCATATAAAAAGATAAAGTTGATGATGGTCTGTAATCGACGAACCGTCGGATTAATTTTTTTCTGTCACCAATCAATAGAGGATAAAAAGTAGCAATGGCAAAGTGTAATTTATTTTTTTATATCTGTTCAAATAAAAGAGATATAGATAAAAATAAAAATTGTCGATTTTCGGTTTTTTTCGAATGTTTTGAAAAATATTTCAGATAGTCTTGATTTCAGAACGGCATTTTAGTGGGCTCAAAATTCTCTAAAACTTTCTCCATTTAACCGTCTTCCGATCTCTTGTAATTTCCAAGATAGCAATACTGGACAGACCAATTTTGAACACACTGTATACGTTTGAATGCGTTAGAAAAATACAGCGCCCCTTTCTCAGGTTACACATTCATCTATACAACAATAAAAACAATAAAAATAAAATTCGAGGTGTTTAATGGTTATCGGGACCCGGAAGAGTGTAGCCACTTAGCAATTGCACAATACAATTAACAACCAGAGTGGGATCATGTACCCGGTCTCCAGCCCACCTCTACACAAATATAAATATAAACAACAACAATGCTAATTCACACAAATACAAGAGTGAGCCCTGTACTGTCTTTTATTTCATCAGATTTCAGCTCAATGAGCCCGCGTGCGAATAAGATACCTTTGCAATGCAATGCTTTATTTTTAATAGGTTATACAGGTTTGTAGAATTAGCTGTCAGACTTAATTTATATAAAAATACCTACTTACACTTTTAATTGCTCACAGACACAAATTATTAACATACGCGGTTTAACTTCAAAAAGGGTCACTATTATTTATAGATTAACATTTGAAAAACACATTACAACTAACAACCGAAAGAAAAGACAAATTAGTGTAGGCTAGTTCAAAAGAAAATGTACACACACGAAATATTTTAAAGACAAACTGTTTACAATGGGAGTTTCTAATTAAAACAAATCAATGAGTCCGACTCAATCAAAATTTCAACCGCAACTACCTTCCCCTCTGGTTTCCACTAGAGATGTCTACTCCCGAAAATCAACCCCCGTCTTTGAAAAGTGATAAAAAAAACAAGAAACATTAATTTACGTTGGAACAGTTTCATATTAATTACAACACGACCTCTTAATTTTAAAAATATGGATTCGTCCGTAACAAACCTTACATTTTGGTCTCGAGTTTCCAAGTACCAAACAAAGACGTCTTTGATTGCAGTGTGTACCGTTAGTAATTAATTACTAACTAGTGACATTTTTACATCAAGAGCACGCGTATAGAAATTTTCAACAATTCGTCACGCCAGTTAAGGCATAATACCTGTTTCTCTGCCCTACTATATGTTTCCTTTTTTCTGCTCAACCTTTACTCAAATATCAATTACATACATTCCCACATTTCTTACCTAAAATACATTAAATAGAATATCCCGAAAACATTAGCAAATTACGACGTATCATCACGATATTAAAAATTCACTAATTATCTTTTCTATCGCGGTAAAATGGCGATTTGACAAACGTTTATTACAATAATAAAATTTTCGCGATCCGTTACCTACAATCACTCAGCTTCAACTCCAAGAAAAACCATTAGACGGTATAGAAAGATTTTTTTTCCATTTATTAGATGTTTTGCTGTGGAATGCCTATTATCTGCATAAGAAGTTGATTGATGCTAAATGTAAATTATTGCCTTTCAGAGAAATGATTATCAAAAGCCTGATTTGTTTAGTAAGCAAATATAAATACGGAAAAGAATTGCACAAACCGCAGTGGATCCTGATGCGAATTCGTTTCATTACTTAGAACCCATCACCAAAAAAAGCCAAAATTCAATGCCCTCCAAACGGTATCAACAATGTTCTAAAAATAACATAAGAAAAAGGACTAGACACCAATGCCCCAAGTGCTATGGAAGTCCTGGTTTATGCATTCATCTTTGTTTTAAGATATAGCGCAAGAAATAAAGTCAGAAATATGATTTTTGTTCAAAATTTTCTTGGTATTTGCTTAAAAATAAATATTTTTTTTAAGTTCTTAGTTTTTCTGTAGTGGCCATTGGTGCATCAGGTTTACAATTTTTCTAAAAAAACCAGTGGTACTGTAGTGACTCAAGGTCAGAGTATTAAATCATTTCTGTTTAAGTTTCATGTTAATATGTCAATCCGCTTCCAATTAGCCACTGGATGAAGCATTGTTGATACTCGACATGTTAAATATCATTAAATTTTTATAAATAAATGCATTTTTTTCAATGTCTTAGTTTTTTAATAGATAGAAATCAGGTAAGCGTAATTAATAATCATATAACATGTAAGTAGTTAAGAAAACTAAGATAAAGTAGGGTGAAAATTCATCCCACGTGGTATTGGACGTTTTAAAAATCACCTGGTACTAGGAAGGTTAAACAAAATTGTGATAAAAGGTATAACTTTAATTATAATCATTACTCGCCATTGAAATATTGATTATTTTGGTAAACGTACAGTACTTTACAGCATGAGCAGGATCGCATAACACTCAAAAACATCTCTATTGCTTTAAGTTTAAATAGTGTACGCGCAACAGCTTCTGAGAAATTGACGATTCTTTACTGGATGTTACCACTTTGTTAACCTTGCAATGAATGACGCTATTAGAGTTCCGTATCACTTTGATGCTGGGGTCTACACACACACACACATATATATATATATATATATATATATATATATATTGTTAATATTGTTGTTTTGCAGTTGGCTGCTTTGGATTTTTAGTGTGGTTTTAGTCGTTTTAGTTTATGTCAGTTTATGTCATATCATACCTTCGTTTTTCACTATTGTATTTTCTTGGTGCCGAAATGTTACAAAATGTATTTGCGAATATGCAACGTAGGGTGAACTTATGTTTACAATTTAATGGCGGTCATTTTGAACATATGCTATAAAGAAAAGTGTGATAACTAATGTGTACCTAAGGAGTTAAAAAAAATTTGTAAAAGACATTGTCATTCCATAAACATGTACTGTAAATTTTATTTAATTATAATGAAATTATAACATTTAAATACTTAAGATTCATTATTTTGTAATGATGTAATCCAATCATTAAATAATATTTTATTTATTTTGTTGTATTTTATAGGGATCAAGTCTAATCAAATACAAAATAGTCATTATTTAAATTAAGATAATATTTTATAGTATGTATAAGTTAATGACCTTCATACAGATTTGAAAGTGATCGTAGTTTTTACTCGAATCATGCTCTACAGTAGCTAGAGCAATACAGCTTCTTACCAACCTATCAGTGGTACCAACTTAAATATTTTGATCACGTGGTATACACTTGAGATTGATGACTCTGTAACAGATATAATAAATTTTGTGTAATTACTATTTTTCACTAAATTTATCATATCTGTTGCCAACCGTTTGAGCGCAGCATAAGATTTCGCATACATGAACAATGATAAAGGCACTTAAACACAGATGGCGTTATTCAATTTATAGCTAAAAGTTGTATGGTGAAATATAGAGGATTTGAGGCCGATCCTTGTTAGACGTGAGTAGGTTTGCACCTTAGACATCTTAAACATAACCTGAAATAGTAATGTTGCTATCATAGTTTGCATGATGCTTTTTACACTAAAAATGAATAAGAACTAAACAATGTTCTAAACACGCCACTAATTTTATTTCCTAACACTAAACTCGTACCATGAAAATTTAATTTCATTCTATTTAATAATATGATTATTAGAACGTGATCGATATGAACGTTAAAAGTAACAAAAATACGTGAAACCAAAAACGTCTAAGCGTACTTCTAATAGCATTAAATTTATTGCTTATTTTTGGGTTATAAACAATATGTGGGTTATAATGCAATGAAAATTAAAAGCTTCTTTCACTTTTTATTCACTTAAGCCTAAAGCATCCATTAGAGTAAAATCGTACGGAAAGTGCATTAAAAAGGAGGAAGAAATAAAAAAGATGTAATTTAGTTTATTATGAAAGGCCAAGTAAATGTTTAAACAAAGGAAATTTCATAAATCACTGTCAAACGGTATGAAGAAAGACAGCTTTTGTGGCTGAAGTTGCAGGCTTATGTTGTCCTTTGTATGTTAACGTGTACAATCGGGTTTAGTAATCAACTATATACGTCAGTGATAATCACTAAAGGGTGTGTTGTGTAATCTAAATTTACTATCATGCCGTGTTGGCAAAGTATATAAAACCGAGGGGTTGTTGGCGGGATAACAACACGGACTATTGTCACAAAACTACAAGAGTGATGAATATTTCAGAGAGTTAGTTTTTATAGTAAACAGTAACCGTTTAAAACGAAAAATATCGGAGGTTATACGTGCTTTACCTTTAAAATAAGCATTTTTCAAGCGTATTATGGTAAACTGTATAGGTAATACGAAACACATTAAAAAGACTACTTACAATGGCTAAGTTGTTAGGTATTTCACCAATATTAATCTTTTTGGGAAAAGCAAACAAAATATAACAAAGTAATTATCAACCTTTAAGGATTAATAAAATAACTTCCTTAGGTAGTTAAATTATTTAGGAAATTACTGTGATTTAATGAACGTAGGGTAAACACGCATTAAACGCGTAACTTTTACACAATGCCGTAATTTAGATAATTCAGAGACACCATAAACGTGATAAAACAATAAAGGAAGGTGACACGCAAATACTTGTTGGAAAGATAAATTTGAATAGACCAAGTTGACGTTACATTCTAGGGAACATTTTTTGTTACTTTATGCATTCATATTTCCCATGCCATCCTTATCTACTTTACCATCAATAGCACCTTTTCGACGCTAATGATCATGGATTTACTTGTAATAACAACTGTAACTTCTCAGCCACACACACACTCTCATATTGTACCATCCCTCAGGTTAACAAGAGAATCTCATCCAAAGAGATTCTTGTGGACCACGACAAAGTCATTATCAGTATATTAACAACAATTTTTTATCTTAAACCATGTTTATTTATACCCTTCACTACCTTTCTGAAACCACACAAGTATTTTCTACATTTTTTACGGTCTTAAAGTCCTCCTCCCTTAGGTTAAATTAATTTTTAGTACTCACTTTACCACGCTGAAGTTAATCATTACTCAGGGTCTCCGAAAAACCAGTACCCCTTCTGCACAGATTTTGGGATTTATCGACTCCGAGCCACTTTTGACTCCCTAATGAGGGGATTACACTACTCGATTTTCGCTTGTAAAAATCGAATCGCCACCCCACTTACACAGGTCGATAAAAATCGCATGCGACTAGTTCATTTTCGAAGAAAATTTTGAGCCGGCATCGAAATAATTCGTAGTTCAATTATTCAAGAGTTGCTTGAGAAACAAAGAAAGAAGAAGGAAACGTAAATTTTGGGTACATTGATAGATTTTTCGACGCAAAGTATTGGGTGCTTCTGATACTTTACTGATGGAATTGAGTTCAAAAGATCCTGATTATTTTATAAAACGATTAAGAATGACTACTGAAGAGTTCGATACTTTACTACAGAAGGTTACTCCGCTTATCCATAAAAGTGATACCAATATGCGTGAAGCGCTTTCAAAATTATAATTAATGGGTTTTTAATATCTTGTCGTGATTCGCTCATGTTTTGCGTGATATTTGTTTTATGTATTTTATGTAAGAAATGTGGAATGTATGTATGTACACTTGGGTAAGGTTTGAAAAACACGTGTTAGGGTAGAAGCAGGTGTACGTTTAAAACTGTCTTTACCGAGGACCGTAACAAATCTTTGAAAGCGACTATATGCACATTCTGGTGGTAAAAACTTCACAAATTGTATCGGTACACACCGCTATCAAAGATGTCGTAGTTTGTTACTTTAAAATTTTTTATTAAATATAGGTTTTTCTACGTACGAGTGTACATTTTTAAAATTAAGACTTCGTTCAATAATGAATGTCAAAAATCTTCCCACGTAGTAATTTATTGTTTTTTTATTACTTTTGAAAAACGGGGGTTGATTTCGGGAGTAAATGTAGGTAGATGAAGTCGGAGGTGAGAGGCAGTTGCGATTATTGTTTTGATTCAGCCGGATCGATTTGATTGTTTTAAGTAGAAACTCTCATTGTAAACCGTTCTGTCTATAAATATATTTGATCATGTATACATTAGTAAAACAACTAAAAACGCGAATTCGTCTTTTTCTTATTGTGTAGGTTTTAATGTAAGTTTTTCCAAATATTAATCAATAATTAATCGCCGTGGTGTCGAGTTTTAAACCGCGGATCTTAACTCGTCGTGTGTGTGATAAAGTGTTTAACTAAGAGGAATATATTCAAGTGTAAGTAGGTATTTTAATGTAATTAAATCTCGCAGCAAACAATTCAACAAGCCTATGTAACGTATTAAAAATCAATGATTGCCTTGCAAGAAGTATCTAATTACGCACACCGGATCCTTAAGTTGAAATCTGTTAAAAGAAAAGGAGTGCGCTTTAGACAGTACCGTAACCCTCCCCATTGTTATAATGACTTGGCATTGTTGTCTGTTGATTATATTTATATAGAAAGAGTTGACGTGGACAAACGTGTAAAAGATAAATCCAGGGTTACACTTGTAAATAGGAAATACCGAGGGTCCAGATGAACTTAGAAAGTCCCGAATTCCATTTTTACTGTTTTTATTGTTTTGTATAGATGAATGTATAAACTGTAAACGCAGTCACTCAACCTTGTGTATCGACAGGTTGTTATGATTTATTTGCACTTACCCTTGCAGGGATTTGTTTTTAATGAGTTTATTTTTTAGTGTCTTTGATTCAGTCTGTTTAATTAGAATTGTTTTCCTGCGAACTAATTTCTATTTATATGTAATTTATTATAATTGCACGTATGTATTTTGTGCTTTATTAGTCACTGTACAATTGTATAGGTGTAAATTCCTTGCCTATTTTTTTGTTCTTGCAGTTACCTTATTAGTGCCTGTGCAATTTTACTGTTGTAATCTGCCTTATTATTTTAATTGCTTCTTTACTTAAAGACCGGCATGATTAGTTTTAGAGGGCCACATGTTTGGTATTACAATGTTTAATGTACTTGTGCAATTACTTATTTATGAATAAATTGGGTTTTCTTGGTGGTTGTTTCCCAATATAGTACATTAACGGGTTGAACCATAATTGCGCAAAGCTCGTTAATTCTAATTTGAGTAGTTTTACTGTTTACCTGTCCCACATGTTGCAACATCATGCCTCATCAAGCGTATCTAATTCAAATAACACGTCGTAGCTACCACTAGACGACCAATTCTTTTAATCAGATTTGAGATTTGCGAGTAATTAAATATCAGACTTGTAAATAAATTCTAATATTTTAATTATTGCCAAGAAAGTGGATGTAAGGTAAGCAATTAATTTGAGTAATAGTAGTATTATTGTCAAGTCAAGATACATCCCTTAACGATAGTTATGTTCATGAATTTGCATTCTTGCGAATAAGTTCAAATTACACTTTCTAAGGTAAGGTACCTGGGGACTCTGCAATATCTAAACGTTAGATGATATTTGTTTAAGTTCACAATAATCATTTTGTAAATTATTTTCGTCCAAGCATGATTTTTCAGCTTCAGATAGAATATCGTTGTTCACTTCGTATTGTTGCCCAGTATTTTCTTCTGTTGGTAAACAACCGGCAAAATAGTCTTCTTCATATAGCCGAGAAGTTAAGGGTCTGGGATTATCGCAAGTATATTGTGAGGTTGAGCTGGGATATCTGCAAGTTAGACGGTTTCGAGAAATCGAAGGTTCGAGAGTCGAGGTATAGCGTTTATACTCTGAGAGCGAATTCGTAGGTCTAGGAGTTGTAGGTTATTGTGCTTTTAGGTTTTTGAGCCTTTGTTGAATTTTGAACCAAATATTCTAATCTACCGACTGCTTGTAAAACAAGTGGGTCCATTCTTCGAGCACGCTCCATACTTTTCTTTGGAGACACTTTTCTTTTGTTTCGTGCATCCTCTGTGTTAGATCCTTATCCAAATTCATCAAAATATGACGACGACGCGTCGCTGTTTGTATTCACCGCTAAATCTTCGCTTTACTTTGCTTGTAACAAAAAAATAATAAGTTTCTTTGTTTCTCTCAGGTGCCATCTACAGGAGATGAGTGGATGAAAATACAGAAAGATTTATTAGATCGCTGGCAATTTCTTTTTTGCTGTGGAGCTATTGACAGGAAATAGATCTTAATACCGAATCCACCACACGGAACTTCCGATTATTATAATTACAAAGGCACTTATGGTATGGTGTTGTTCGCTATAGTGGATGCACATTACCGTTTCATATATATATATATATATATATATATATATATATATATATATATATATATATATATATATATATAAATGTCGGAACTAATGGACGCATGAATGATTCGTATATATGGAAAACGTCAACGTTCTACAATGCTCTTGAAACTAATAATTTGGAACTACCTAATAAAGCTTTTTTTGTTGGTGATGACGCTTTCCCTTTGACAACAAATGTACTGAAACCCTATCCAAGACATGAAGGTTTGGTGTACAAAGAAAAGGTCTTTAATTACAGACTATCAAGAGCACGCCGAATCGTAGAGAATGCCTTTCATTGCATGAAACTGATTTCATGATCAAAGTAGCTTGTGCACAGCATAACTGGCCTCGGACTAATAACATATACCAGAACACTTCCGAAATAATTGGCGAAGAGGACTACAGTTCAGGAACAATCAAACGGGGAAGTTAGAGAAACATGCATACTGAAGGATTAGACGAAATAACAACACCACTGTTTTCTAGCAACTATTCACGAAATGCGAAAGAATTGCGGGATACATTTGTTGACTATTTTGTCGGTCCCAGACAAGTTCCAAGGTAAGATGCGATGGTTGTGTAAATGTTGTACCTTTAATTATAAAAATGCCCCAGTTGACATGATAATGTAAGACTAATTGTAACTAAGAATAATTAATAAACATTAATAATACTTACCATGTTATCTTTATTTTGTCTTCCTTCTTCCACTGGCTTTAAAAAGCGGTCAGCTGTAGGAAACCACATTAATTGAGATTTGTGTATATCATCCGCGCTCGCACTAAACTTCTTTCACTTCGTTCAGCTCTTCAACTGTTACGGTCAGACGCATTTTTTGAATAATAGATTTAAGAGCCGCTAAACAAACATTATTGCTCTTGTAATCTTGCTCTCCTGGGTTCCATAAGCATGAATACTTTTCATACCACTCCAAAAATTGTATGGTTTTATTTTTATCCATGGTAAATTTCAAACGACCTGTACGGGACAACGTAGCGGAACAACCCAGCGCAAAACACACCTCATGGGGAGGGCGATCGCCTGCAACTGACCATTTACACGGTCGATTTTAGTCAACCGCCGCATGAGGCTAATCGGCGCACGGCAAAAACTCGGATGTCACCATACTTTGGAGCTTTCGATTTTAGTCACTTGCGACCTAGTCGAATTGCCATTTAAACGGTCGATTTTCGCCGTGCGGCCTTGCCGTGCGGCGAAAATCGACCCGTATAAATTCGTAAACAACCACAGGGCTAATATTATCAAAGTGATTGTACTTATACCCATCTACGACAACTCTTAATAAGAATGAAATCAAACCAAGCTAAAATTTGGTAGAAACAAATTTTTATTGCTGACAACGAATTTATACTTCACATAGCTTGTCAAAACCCACTATTAAATGATTACTAAAACATAAAGTTTAAACCGTTTTCGAAGCATATTTATAACATTTCTTGTCATAAAGTCTGGTTTTGTTAAAACTCATTGCCTTGATCTCAATTTACTACCTCAAAAATTGATTATAAAGGTATAACATTTAACAACGAAATAGTTGAGGAACTAATCTAAGCTATAAGGGCGTCCTCGGAATGGCACAATCAAAAGAGTGCTAACCGTGTAGGCGCAAGGACTAAAGGGCTGGAAAACACTTAGGCGCGAGCCACGTGGCAGCCAGCCTCAAATAGCGCAGTTCAAATAGGTGTCGAACAAAAAATACTTCTTATTCATACTATCATAGTATTTTGTGTGGAATATGATTATTATAACCATAGATGGTTTGGTGAAATTCCACGAATGATATGTCCGGTTCCGGTCAATTTCGAATTTTCTGACCTATCACAATAACCTTCCCTAGAGTGGGTCAAAGAATTGTGCCGCGGTTTCCGTACACGTTCTAAAACTAGCATGTAGCCCCAAAATTTCGTTTTAATGGGATCCATTCTAAGGTTCACTGAGGAGATTCATTTATTTAGCTCTTTTCTTATAAAAAGTAGTTCAAATGATTCTCCCATAGAGAGGGAAAAGCGATTCCAATAGTGCGTTTTATCTTTTAACCTGCAAATAGATATATAGGTATAGAAGGTTATGCAATCAACGTTTATTTCACTATCGCTAAATCAACTTATTACCTCATTTTACAGCGTTGGATAAAGTTTTGTTCAAGTAATCCACGATGCTGGTGTGTGTGTGCGTGTGCGCGTGTCTGTGTGTGCTTGTAGGTGTGCGTTGCTTGTGCGCGTACGCGTCTGTGTGTGCATGTGCGTTTGCGTACCTTGTAGATTGGAAGGTCTTGTGTATATACATACGTAGGTATAGAAGGTTGTTACATTTATTTCGCTATTGCTAAATCCAATCATTTTACAACGTTTGACAATGTTTCACCGAGATCGGCCTGTGTGGGGGGATGGGGTGGGTTCGTGTTTGCGTGCGTGTGTATGTACAAACGTGCTTGTGTGTGGATATATGTTAGTATCCACGATAACTCCTGAACGATAAAATTTACATAGTTGAAATTTCGGATTTAGGCTTTATTTTATTTCACTAGAGCTGATTAGATTTTGGGAGAAATCCAGCCGGTCTTTTTATCAAATATTTCTAAAACAGCTGTATATTTCAAATATACAAAAATACCATCACATAGATTTAAAATTGTAAACTAATCATGATTTATAAAATGTTTTGATACGGCGCGTAATTTAGCAGCAAAAAAATTCTTAAGGTAGAATTTAATTTTTAGTATACATTTTCTCAATATCTGAATAACGATCAACTTTATAACAAAATCTGTACATATATATTTTTAAAGAAAATTTGTTTTGCATAACTTTTCATTATAAAGTTTCTTAGTACAAAGCCAAATAAGCGTCAAAATTAAACAATAGTGTTTAAAATGCTTTTACTGTGTTATGAATATTTTTATAGATGCGGGTGGCTTTAGAATCTCTTTTAGGATACTACCTACATAAAATTTGTATTCTTCAACCTTACTTCGTTGAATGTCATATGTAATAGCACCAATGTTTTAATTAGAATATAACTTTATAATCTATTTTACATAATTATTTATTTCTCAAGGCGTTTCAATACAACACGTTTCATTAGCGAAGGAAAACATAAATAAAATAATAGTGTTAATAGTTAATACAGCAAACTTGATGTAAATTATAATTCTATAATTAAAATATCTGTAAAGGTGAGCCTACAAAATCAACCTGTTCGTTCATTAAAGGTATGTTTATAAATTTCGATTGCTTTCAAAACATCTCATTTGTCTTTTGTTACAAAACAGTAAAATTTAATATTCTTTGTGACGTCATAAGGTGATCATCTACTATTCGATGCTTGGCATAATTTGATTTATCTGTGTGTTGTGTGTGTGTGTGTGTGTGTGTTTGTGTGTGTCTTTGTGTGTGTGTAGTGTGTGTGTGTGTGTGTGTGTGTGTGTGTGTGTGTGTGTGTGTGTGTGTGTGTGTGTGTGTGTGTGTGTGTGTGTGTGTGTGTGTGTGTGTACATTTGTACCTGTTGTTAATTTAGAATAATTTTATGCATTTTCTTCATTTCTACATACATATTTCCAATAATTTGTACTTTTGTGCGCCTGCTGTAGCACCTTATTTACGACCAGGGCAGTATGTATCTGAATAAGGTCCCTTTTGTGAGCCTGCTACTTAGTTTATATTTTATCGTTAAAGCTTACAGTCGTGTTCGAGAATGTAGTGGTTTAAAATTTCCATGTATTTTTATGTTAATTTAAACTTGCATTTTTGTATAATCAATTCAGTATGTATTAATGTTTAGTAAATAGTGTATAACAAACGTGTTCTGCGTAAATGTAGCCTTACACCTACATGAGTACAAATAAAAAGTGTAGCTCGAGCCAGCTACCAAATCTACCGAAGTTTCTTCTAATTTTCAATAAACAAAACAATTGTAATCTTTAACTGCTGTCGTATAAAAATTTCACCCAGTTATGATTAATACTTCTAGTCCAGAGCTATAATTAGCTATGGAAATTAACTATAAGATTTTATGCCACTCTGCTCATCGGTAGATTAATAGGTCCAGGTTCAATAACATTTGATCTGCTTATTAACGAAAGTAGAATTGCTTAGATATTTTCGCCTTACAAAAAGGTGTTTCTTCAAACCTGAAAATAAATAATGTAATCTCGGACGCAAATTTGTTTTTAAGGAATAAATAAACCTTAAAAATAGAAAAGTCACAAAAAATCCTGAAAAGAACAAAATAATGACAACAATAAGTTTTATTACGATACTTAATTTGATTTTAATGATGATCTCTCAAAACTAATGTTAGTGATTATTAATTAATTGCGTTAAACTATAATGTGAGATAATTAACAATATTAAATACCTGAAGTAATTTCTTTTACATTTTGGGTGTCAGTGGAACTTCAGCAGATAAGAAATGCTGTCGACTCATCACTTTAAATTTATTGCGCAATTTTGATGGAAGTTGAAGTAAACATTGGATTGATATGCTGGTAATTTCAAATATATAGAAATTTCTTTATAAACATCCAAACTGAATTAATTTTGTATGGTTTAAAGTAAAATTTGGTAATTGAAATCCCACTTCGCAGTAACAAAGCTATTGCATCATCTTGCAAAGTTAACGTTAAAATAAAATTAAACCCAAGTAAAATAAGTAGTAAGGGTATAACTAAAGTTGAGTTGCCTGAAATGTAAATGTCTCAAATTTCTGTATGATAAATTTAAAAATTCTCCATATAAATGTGGCACTCTAAATAAAAATTAAACAAAGCGAAACTGGCTTCTACTTAAACAAGTATTTCAAGCAATGAATGAAGGACGCTCAAAGTAACCCTACGCAATGGCCGAGAATGACTCAAAACGCGGAAAGGGATGTGCAGAAGTACAGAAATAATTTATTAAAAGACATTTTTTACGCCAATGAGGTATGCAACTAACGCTACACGAAATGCACTTAAGTTGCCAATAAGAACGTAAATTTTAAACATACATAAAAATGTTTGTTACACAGTACCATCTAATATGTTTTTTGTATTAAAGTGTTTGTCCAACATAAACATAACTACGGAACGTGCAGCTTAATTCATAAATGCCGAATTGCAACTGTGTAAATAAAAACACATTTTACCATTTTAAAATGTCCATCTAAATACGCCATATAATATTCAGTAGGTAAATCGTATTTATAGTATCTAGCAATGAGGTGCAAGGCCCAGAAAATTTATCAAATATTCATACCTTAATAAGAACTTCCGTCCATGTTTAATCCTTACTTAAAATGAACGGAAAGTTATGTTCACGCTAGACAAAATGTGGATTGTTGAATCTTCGGCATTAAATAAACATTTAAGAGCATTAGTATTACTTTAGGTTACTTCATGTTTGAAGCGAGTGGACACGTTCTCTTGCGCTTATATTTTACGACTAAATTTTACATTAAATATAGTTAATTATTTAGAAAATTGGGTAATTATCGTAGTTTGTAAGTTTATGATATTGAATTAGTGCAATAAGTTTTGTGAAAGCTATAATACATTTAAAAGTAATCAAACTAAAGAACGAAAGGAAAAGGTATGAACTTGTGATGCGATTCAAGTCCAATTTAGACCTGAGTATACTCTCATAAAAAATGTGATTTAGACTTTTTGAAAAGGAAAATTAAATAAAAAATAAAAAAACGAGAATTACATAAATCTAAATTTGAAAGAAATGTTTAATGTGCTAAATCATGATGTGTTTAAGAAACATAATTCGAAGGTAACTCTAGTTTCAGGAAAGGAAAGGTCACGTATTTCATTCTCTCCCCAAGGGGGAGGGCGGGCTGTTTGAGCTTTACAAACTCCTTCAGCCACAATCATGGATTTCCTGCATGCATATAGACATTACGTATATATATATATATATATATATATATATATATATATATATATATATACATACATGGTGGGATTAGGCATGGGTGTGGTCAGCATAGGATCGGAAGGAACGGTTGTAACGCGCTCATGTGTCTTTGCGGTTTGACTGTTGAGTGTATTACTACTAATGAATAATTCTCACTTTTCCCTTTTCTAGCTCAGTCGGAATTTTGTACTTGCAAAATAAGGATCGGGGTTCGTTATTCAGGCTCTCAACACGTTGAACAAATAGATTACAAAGGTTCATATATATATATATATATATATATATATATATATATATATATATATATATATATAACTTTATTTCCTGTTTATTTTACACTTCTATATTATATGGTTATTTAAATTACTTAACTAAGATATAGATACAGGTAAATGTACGGAACTGTGACCCATGCTCGGTGCCAAATTGTAACGGTAACGCCACCTCCTCTTCGGTATCTTTAAGTAGACATCCTTCGTCCAGGTACCAATGGTTAGGTGGTCCTCTGGAGTTTCTGTAATGTAACTTTAATAGAAGGTTTGGGGTTTTGACTTTTAGTTTTCGTCCTTGAACAGTTTCAATTTATACTGGTTAATTGCCGAAATAAATAAATAATTTTACCTGAATACGTCCCTGTATAAAATACAGAAGCAGGTAGCCAGATAACGCGGTATAAACACGTGCGCGATAAGACACTGAGTTCAATACTCTGCCGTTAAAGAAATAATCAATATTTTAAAGCAGTCGGTTATAAGTGTATAATTTTATACCTGCTTTTCTTATGAAAATAAACTCATTCACATTTACATTCCATTTAATGTACGATCTTTAGTTAAATGAAAGCTTTTCGTTTATTTAGGTAGCTGGTGTACGGTAGCGGCGTATTATTTGTTTCCTCTTACGAGATTAATTTTAGTATACCGGTTTTATTTAAACCAAAAATAAAAATAAAAGCTTTTGTTATGTTGGCGTTTTTAAAATATAAAACCTTCGTTTTCTATTTTAAAGTAAATTTTTTCGCGTCTAACAATCACGATTTGACTTATTTAACACAAGAAACTATCAGATTTCTGGTTTACGGGTAACAATCTTAGTACTTGTCAAAGGTGCAACTTACGTTTTTACGGTGGCGGCGGTGGTGGTTTGTTTACTTTACAGGTGGTTATTTACTGCTGACGGACACGTCTAGTGTTTACGGTTACGTTTCTATATTACTGGATTAACGGCGTTAACGAGGTGTTCAGCTTAATCTTCCGACGAGGTTTTAATTACAGGTATCTGGCGGTCGCTGGTACGTTTGTCGAGGTGTGTTGTGTTATAGTGTTCGTGTAAATTTGTGAGGTGGATTTCCTTCGTTAGTAATCTGGGCAAACCACCCGTTATACCAAACAATAGGATCTCCGTCGGTCAAATGGAATGTCGGGCAACTACCCTTCAAACTCCACAGTGTAAATTTGTATAGGTGGATCTCCTTTGTTAGTAACCTGGGCAAACCACCCGTTAAACTAAACAATAGGATTTCGTTCGGTCAAATGGAATGTCGGGCAACTACCCTTCAAACTCCACAGTGTAGGTGTGTATGTCTAGTAACAGAAGAGTACGTCTAGTGACAGAAGAGTACGTCGGGCTTACAACCCTGCATATCCCTATCACCAGGTATCTCAACTTACCTACTTTCACCGTTCGATCTCTGCAACTCTAACCTTTTAACTTCAGTGATGCTATCAAGTCGCGGAGTCGCGATTTCTACTTGGATGGCGGTTACAAGCGGATGGTTTACAACAGGTAGCAGTCGGCGCTAACGCGACGTTATAGCACACGGTTTCTATTCGAATTCTTCTGGTAGCGTGCTTCTCGTAGAGAGCTTCTGGTAACGAGTGAGATTGAAAAGGATTTCTTTCTTCTTCTTTAAGACTAAGACTTTTGACTTCTTGACTTCTGACTTTAAGACTCTTTAACACCAGACTCTTTACAGCAGACTCTTTTAACACCAGCGCGTGCCGCGTTTTTATATAGAATTCGCGAGGATGGTTACGAAACTTTTTGGTGAGCTTCCGTAAGCCCGTATTGGTGGAAGATGCTCTGACGTATACAAACTTTTAAACGTTTTTGGGATTTTACGTCTGGAGGAGGATGCATGATTAATTATTGTGCAATTTTATGCAACGTTATGAAATCTGTTTAACTTTTACTAGAACTTCTACGAATTTTTATAATGGCTTGCACCTGTGCATTTGGCGCGTCACGTTATCTTACTAATTTCCGTGAATCAGTACTGGTATTTTACTTAGCAAATAATTAATCATGATAGGAAAATTTTATAAAGGACGGCGTCTTGCTAATAAACTTTGGGAACTAATTAAAATAATAAAAATCGGGATATCTGACGGCGTCCCTTTACACGGTTAGAGTTCTGAAGAGGAAAATTCTACCCCAGCATTCGCCTAAGTAGCGCACATGGTGTACGTATACGCAGTGACCATGCCACTACATGTGTATGGGGAAAACCCCCTGACAAAACGGGAATCGAACCCATTACCTCCCGAATGCTAAGAAGGTCATGTCACCACTACGCTACTAGCTTGGTCCGAGATGCAGTAAACAATCAACAAATAAGTATAAATACGAGCAACATGAAAATAGATAATAGTGACAATAACTTATTTTTAAATCATGAACAAGTTATGTGCAATGTAAATACAGACATCAGTAACGTACGTAAAATTTTAATTCTGGCCGATTGTTATGGCCGTGAACTTTCAAATATATTGAAATCAGAACTCTCGGGCAGTAGATATAAAATTGCAGGAGTTATGAACGACAGCAGTAATTTAACAAAAAAATTTACAAAAAATGATTTCTTATTAATTTTGGCAGGAAGCAACGACACTCTAAAGAAAGGCTACCTAACATGCAACAAAAAGCGCCACACTAATATTTTAGTACCAACTATACCCTACTAACGTAATCGTAACGTGTTAAAATCATATACAATATAAAGTGCAATCTATATAATGCGGCGATTGAACACAACGTTTGTAAAATTACTAGACATAAATCAAATATTAGAGTGTAATCACTTTACTGTACATGGATATCATATGATTGGGAAGGGAAAAGAATTACTATGCTCAGAAATAGCAAAACTTTTAAGTATTTCAATGAACTATTGTAATTAGAAAATCCACATAACTTTAAAACACTAACCAATCAATACATTGTGGAGAGTAATCTGATAGTAGCACAAAGTGTTAATTATTCAGGCGCATCTCAGGATTTTTTGTAAAGAAGTCACCGGCAATATGCAGGGAATTAAAAATAAAAAAGAAGTGAAATTTGCTACATGTCAGCATAGTGCCAACTATAAACTCTCCTACAAAATACAATATGAAAAATACTTAAATGTGCAGTGATACGTGTAACTTTAGATAGTCCAACATTACTAATTTTGTGTATCTACAGATCTCCCATTAGCTTATTAAATTTTTTTTTGAAAACCTAGTACATGTTTTAAACGATTTAAACAAAAATTATTTATTTCATAGATTAGTAGTATGTGGTGATTTAAATATAGATATACTAATTGACTCTAAAGCAAGAATTTTAACTAACTTTAATAGCCGCGTTTTGGATAAAAATGTGATATTTAAATATTTAATAGCCTTTCTGACCATTCTGCGCAAAAGATTAAATTTTTAGGTAACAGGTTAGTTGCAAAAACATACTATCAAGGTAAATCCTTTTTTAAACAGAACATCAACTCCTTTATTTCTTATGTAAAAGACATTAATTGGAATAGCCAACATAAAGTAAACGATGTTAATGAAGACTTACTAAATTTAGTACATAATATTCTCAGGTGCTATAGGGCAGTTTTTAAACAAGTAAAAAATATCTAATTTTTATACCAAACCTTGGTTTACTGCTGGTTTAAAAATATCGTCTGGAAAACTAAACAATCTTTCTATTAAATTTAAAAGAGGAGTTTATGTCGCAAGTGCATTACAAAAAATAATGGCAAATTTACAGAAGTGTTCTATTGTTAGCAAAAAGGATGTACCTTGATAATAAACTTAAGAATAATAACTATAAAACAAAAACCGCATGGCAGATAATTAATAACACCTTCAAAATTAATCAAAACGGGTCTACTGCAACAAATGCCATGATAATTAATACTGGTTAAAGATTCATAGATAAATTCAATAAATGATCATAAAAGATCATATTAATAACTTAAACAGTGTGGGCCATGAGTGGAAGATTGTGGGTTTATTAAGGAATATTTCTAAAGTTTGTTGATAGGATGTGGTGGGGTATCCTTAAGGCTACAAACCTAAAATATTTTCACTTGAATCACAAAGATTATATAGGGCGATTTATATCAAAGTTGCATTTTTTAAATTGAACCTCCTGTATATTGTTGCATATTTAAATTCCTTGGTCAATTGTAGTGCGACTTTATGTGTCACACATGGTACCTAAAACGAATCGTTTAGCCGCAATTTTTCATTTTTACAAAAAGTAGATGTCTGAAAAAAATTAAATATCGCTGTGGCCACAAAACTTAGAAGGCCATGACTGCAGTGTTACTAGACATGAAATGTACTAGCGTATATCGGGAGGTCAAATCCGAATTCTTCTTGTGTTTAGAGAAATTACATTGTCAATTTAGAAAATTTCAATCAACGGTAACTTGATATTTTCAGGTGGAACGGCCATTTTTCATTTTGGCATCAAATGCGGAATTTTTTATCTTTCTAACGTGTCACCCTGTGGACAAATTTTAAAGATCATACGGTAGATAGTTTGTTTTATTCTATATATTTTTTTAATTTCTAATTTAAAAGATTGTAAATTTTTGCGTGCGTTTAGTTGATCACTTTTTTTTGGGTTTGGAGGCATTTATAAATGGAATTTTTAATTGTAATTACGGTTCACTCACAGATGATACGAGTAATGTTAGAGTAGTTTTTGTGTACATAAATGTTCTTGTTATTTTTAATATTGGTGTATTTTGGTAAATGAATGGGAATTACGTTTTATAAAATTAAATTGAGTATAAAATTTATTACATTTTAAGGTACACCTTGTGCAAAAAATTAATTATAGCCGCCAGCCTGTCGACTTCCTCTCGACAAAAATTGTTGAGTTTAAACAAAGAGTTGAATTTTATGTACGTTAGTTTAAGGGTCAGTATAGTAGAAGTTTCGTTATCTTACCCATATCCTCTTACACGAGATACCTTTGTGAACACATTTTAGATGGGTGATGTAATTTTTCCGATTTAGTTTTTCGGGTTTGACGCGTTCCTGGTACGATTTAAAATTTTAAGTAACACTTTTTATGATAAGGTAGTAATTAGTTCTGTTAGAGATGCCGTAGAGTTCATGACTCACGTTTTTTTTTGTTTGCGCTGATCGCAATATATGCCAAAGGGGGTAGTTATCGGGTCGGAACAAGTTATTACATAGTGGGGGTGTATCGAATTACCGTGTAGTAATTTATCTCCGTTTCCATTACATAGGATAATATATTCACCACATCCCCGAGTTATTTTCTGTTGTGTATTGTTTGTCTATGGACATAGAAGGGTTTTTTGTGTTTTCTCAAGTGCTTAGCCCTATTTTGTAGGACCTGCTGTGACATATTTTTTTGTGCCAATTAATTTAACGAATTCCTGTTGAAGAGGTAATTTCCCGCATATCGCGCTACTCAAACAAAGTAGAAACTTGCTGTAAATAGTGCCACTTTGATTAAGTATAGATTAAATTAATTAACGTTCAGGAATGCTTTGTATATAACGCAATACTTGTGCATTAACGATAAATTAGATGAAAAATTAGTCATTTGTGTGCTTTTGGTTGAAGTAACTGTCGTAAATTTAGTTTGAGTAAATATGAATAAGATTTTGTCGTTTGTCGAAATTTGATATAGATAGCGTTACCGTAGAAAGTCAACTATCGAATTCAATAACTGGTGAAACCGTTGTCTGACCGATGATTGTATTGTAGTCCAGAGGAAGAAGAGTACTCTATTGTTGTTGATGCTACGTAAGGTAAACTTTTATTTTTTTATTGTGTTGGTGACAATAATAAAGTGTGTGTTTTTTTTGTGTTTATGTGGAGGATGCATTCGCTTGCTTTCGTGTAAATTATTGTAGAAAAGCCGTTCAAGCAATTTTAGAAACAAGCGTATTCATTCACATGATTTATTTGTCAAGATGTTGAATTTATTTATATGTGTAATGTTTGGGAATTTATTCCTTGCGATTATATCAAAATTTATGTTATCGATATCTTGATTATTTTCATTGTATCGACAAAGTGGCGTTGTGAGCGCTGACCAAATTTGATCATTATTTCTTTAGATTTCTTGTTTTGGAATTGTGAAATTTAATGTGTAACTGTACTAAAATTTAATATGTATATGCCCTAATATATGACCATTGTTAATGTTTTATTAAGAGATCACCTCTGAGCCTGCGATTTGTCGACGTAAAGTAATAAATTGAAAGGTTAAATATTTTGAAGATTTGTAGTAATCGAATTATTTTATAAAAAGTATCGAGTTAAATAATTTTACAGCGTCAACATCCAATTACCGTTCATTTAGATTGTGATCAGTGTTAACGAAGTAATGCAAGTTTTTTTTTAAGTAACAAGTCATTTTAAAAGAAGTATAAGAAGTATAAAGTAACGTGAAATTATATAGTGAGTCGATGGTTGACCGAACAACTGTTTGATTTTGCATATACGAGGGTTTTGCGAATAGTCGCAAACATTTTTGGAGTTTTTCGTTTATAGGAACCAACATACCGATTGTAAACATCTTTGCTGGTGTCTGATTTCCCAAAAGGTAAGCACTTTGTTATTTGTTTGAACATGAGCTGTATTTTCTCGAATTTAGGTATTATGTCCCGATATCGACTTTAATCAACTTTAGGCGCTTATGGATTTTGATCGCGTTTGTTGAGCTTCGTTGTGACGTATTTTGAGTTTTAAATCGAAGAATTAATTATCGTATTTTCGTATATTTTTTGGTTATTTGAGAGAATAATTTTTGCGTTGAGATTTGCCGAGATTTTAGGAAGTTTTGGGTTTTATTATGGCGATTTTGCGGCTTTTATATTTAAAGCTTAGAATTTCATTGGAATTTAGGTGAACTTCGCGCAAATATTTTTGGAACACAATGTTTAGTGGTAGAGTAGGTTATTTTTGAGTGAACGTTTTGGTTTCCTGTTGGGCCATTATAGATATGTTCTTGCCGTTTTTCCCGCTATAAATATATTTAAAAAAAATTTTACCCGATTTTGACGTTTCTGGATTTGTGACGAGTGCCCTTTTGCATCTTTTAGTAAGAACCCCGCCCACACCATTTAGTTATGCCATGACACAAATTGACTTTACGGGATTGGCGTTCTAGTGCCTGTAACAAACGTTATAATTTTGTCGGTATCTATCTTCGGTGGATTTCTTTTAATTTCACAATTTCTGATTAATTTGGTGCATTTTTCAATTTTCAGTCTCTATGAGTAACTAACAGGCTGTGTAATATAAACCAATTCTGCATCTTTAACTTTACTTTGACATTAGGTATTAGTTCCTGGTCCTTTTCTGGTTAGAGCTTTTTTTGAGTAGTTAAGACTAAATTTAGCTAATAAAAATGGTAAGTTTTTCTCAAAATGAAATGATTGGTATGGTTTTTATTCGTGGAGAATGCTCTAGAAATCCGGTCCTAGCGAGTCGAGTGTACAAAGCAAGATATCCTGACCGGGAGCGTCATCCAAGGGAAGAATCATTCAAAAATCTGTTAGAAAGATTTATTGCAACAGGAGTTCATTATCTTGAAAACCAGGAAAGAATTAAACCTGCATCGAACGAAGATAATCAACTTAGCATTTTAACTGCAATAATAGAAAATTACCATATGAGTACACGACAACTCGACCGATTTCAAAACAGGATTAATTTTTGCAATTTGGTAGAACAAAAGTTAAATGAAAATGTACAATTTTTGGATAAGATCATGTTTACAGACGAGAGTACCTTCCACCGCAATGGATTTGTTAACCAGCACAATTTTCATTATTATTCAGATGAAAACTCTCACTATTTCCGAGTTCATAGCCAAGAGTAATGGTCGATTAATATTTGGGCAGGCGTATTCGCTACTTCAGTTGTTGATTTCTTTTTCTTCGACAGTATTCTAAACTCGAATTTGTGCTTGAAGTTCCTCGATAATACATTATTTGAATTCTTTGAAGATGTAACGCTCGCTCAAATCAGGGACATGTATTTTCAGCAAGATGGCGCACCTCCACATCGTGCCCGTGTAGTAAGTGAATGGCTTAATAATGCATTGAAAAGTGGATAGGAACTATCAACCCAGTAATGTTAAATAGGGTTAAAAATTCTTTTCATAGAATTCGAATTTGCTTAGAACAAGGTGGTAGACATTTTGAACATTTATTGAAATTATTTTTATTTTTATTTTAGCTCGTAATTATGTTTTTTTGTGTTTTTCTACTTAATACATAATGTGAATCGTTTTTTGTTTATTTTCCACGTGTTACTAGATAATACAAACTAAAAATTGAAAAAAACAGCAAATTAATCAGAAGTTGTGAAATTAAAGGAAGATAGATACCAACAAATTTATATCGTTAGAAAGTAAAATAATTCCGCATTTGCAAAAATAAAAAAATGGCTGTTCCATTTGAAAAAATCAGGTTACCATTGATTGAAATTTTCTAAATTGACAAAGTAATTTCTCTAAACACAAGAAGAATTCGAATGTGACCATCCGGTCTAAGCTAATACTTTTCACGTCTAGTAACATCGCAGAGGTATGACCTAAGTTTTGTGATCATAGCGAATTTTTTTATTTTTTCATCTACAACTACTTTTTGTAAAAATGACGAATTGCGGGTAAAGGATTCGTTTTAGGGAGCATGTGTGATACATAAAGTCGCACTAGCATTGACCAAGGAATCCAAATATGCAGTAATATTCAGGGAGTTCCATTTCAAAAAATGCAACTTTGATATAAATCGCCCTGTATAAACTTTGTGCCATCTACAAACTTTATAAATATTCCTTAATAAACCCACAATCTTCCATAACGCACTACTGGCACACCCTGTACATTTCAGCAAAAAGACACATACACACTCACACACGAAACATAGTATTAGTCGTTTATGCCTATCAATACACAAAAGAGCTGCTATATTTTCGACGGCTAAAATCTTCTGAATGTTGTTCAAGGCCATGACCTTGACAAATATGTCAAGGTCAAGGTCATCGGAGAGTGAGCCGTTTTTGTAAATAATTACCTAATACCAAATTAGCATGGTTTTAGAGAAAAGCATTCTACAACTACTGCTCTTTGTGATTTAATGAAAGTAATCTATGACAACCTGGACGAAGGAAATCGTGTGCTAGCCAACTTTTTGATTTGACAAACGCTTTTGATTGCGATGATCATGAGATACTACTACAAAAGCTTCAGTTACTAGAAAAATCTCATGAGATACTAAGGTGTTTCCTAAATAATCTTACTCAATACGTTTACTATTCGAACTGCATATCAAAGGTATTAAAAATCACAAGTGGTGTACCACAAGGAGTATCTTGGGTCCACTTCGTTTTTTTGTTGTGTATAAATGATCTTAAAACTGTTTTGTATTGCCACTTTGTTGGTTATGCGGACAATATCACATTACTCATGTACCACAAAGATGAGACTATATTACAACATGAAACAAAAATTAATTTAAATAACTTATACACTTACTTTAATAACAACAATTTGTCTGTAAACTTCGATAAAACTAAAACAATGCAATGTTACCCTCTTACATGCGACAATAACTCAAGCCTGTATTTAAGTGTTAATTACAATCCCTTTAGGCAAGTCAGAAGTTTTAAATTACTGGAAGTTTAGATTGAAACATTCATTGCATATGTAAGAAAATTGCGAGCAACTGTTTTGCTCTGAAGATGCTAGTGCAGCGTATAGCAATGGTAAGTTAACAATGTTTCATTATTAAAACGTCGAATCTATTTTGCGAAATAGTATTCTTTTGGGGTAAAACAAATTTAACGAAAAGGATTTTTGTAATGCAAAAGAAAATTGTTCGCGTTATCTTTCAATTAAAGTGGATGTAGTCTTGTAAGCAATGTTTTATAACGCACAAGGTTTTGACTGTAACATGTACATATATCCTGGAAATGCTTTTATGTTAGAAAAAATATAAATGTTTTTGAATTATTAAATAAACATCACAGTTACAAAACTCGTCATGGACCTTACACATTAGAATATAAAGCACGTAACTTAGAGCTATATAAATTTAGTCCATGTTATGTAGTGTCACGTGTGGTTAAAATTTTCCGATTATTTAGTTTTCTCGAACTTTAGGATGTTTAATAGTACTCCGTCTCGTGAATGGGGTATAGATTATTAAAATTTGATATATTTGAGTATAAATTTTGGAAGCACTAATTTAGTTACAAATTTTTCTTTGTTTGACGATATTCAGACTTATTACAAATTACGTATCTAATGTTGTGAACGGTGTAGATTTTTCTGTTACGATTAGGTTCCACGCGTTGACGGATGTAAAATAGTAAATAATGGATATCTTGTTTATTTTTAAGTATCGTCAATTATAGTTTAGTTGAGCTAAAATTACATCACTGAAAATTGTTACTTTGTAATTAAAATTACGTCAAGAAACGTAGCTGGCAAATTTAAAGCACTGGCGACGGAATGTCGGTATTTATGTTGATAAATTTATTTTAAAAGACAAAGAGTGTGGTTTTTATAACACGTTGGTTTAGAGCGGATTTTCCAAAGTTTTTAGGTGACGAAAACAGATCTTGTTACATTGATAGAAGTAGATTGATGCTAGTGACGTATTTTTCTTAATTCGGTTCCCGAAACCGAATTTTTGTGTATATAGAAGCTTGTAAATGAATTAATATTTGTGTATGTATACGTTAAACCACATGGAAAAGTGTTTGGTTTTCGAGTAAAGATTTTTCGTTACTGAAGTTCATGTACTTATATTTAAGAATCTAGAAGATTAAGATGTTATTGGTATCCATCGATCAAATACCGAAAAGGTCAATTACCGAGAATTGCCGTTATCGTTACGAGAAGGAAGGGAAAGTTTCTACGTTTACTTTTTATTGGTGATTTTAATAATGTGTCTTATTTGTATTTATTTAGGAGGAAGAATACGCTTCGTTTTTTCTATAGTTATGTCTGTACGATTTTTTACGAAATTTTACGAAAGTGTATTCACCGGCCTATTGCAAAAATTAGTCAAATTTATGTTTCCAACAATATTATTTTTCCGTTGCATTTATTAAAATTAAAATACTTATAATATAAGGTTTTACATAAGAAAGTTTACGTAAGAAAGATATATTGAATGGGTTTTGGACAATGAGCTGATCGTTTATTTTAATCCTTATTTTTATTGTAATATTCGTATAGTGTTTAGAAAATTTGAGCATATTATTTCTGTAAGCTCAGATGTGATCTCGTTCCTTTCTCACAACGCTATAGTTACTTACGAGGTGCCAAATTTAAAAGGTTAGATATTTAGATTACATTCAAGTTACCAAGTGATTTATTTATTTTGCGAAAATTGTTGATTTACACAACTTTACAGCGACAACGTTCACTATTTTTTTATTATTTTAGTAAAAGCTTTGACGTAACGATTGATGAAAATTTCTCTATTAGAGTATTTGAATTTTTTTTTAATATAATTTCAAGATAAGTTGTGAGATATAACGTAACTTTAATATAAAGTAAATAATATCGTTGACGATCAGCTGCTCTTTTAGGAAGTCAGTGTTTTGCGAGTAAGTACAAATATTTCGAAGCTTACTTGCCGTTAATTCACTGATTCACCTGGATTTGTGACAAATGGTAAGCAAGTTTTTTGTTTGTTTAGAAACTTAGCTGTGAACCATTCGCATTTAGATGTTACGATCCCTATATTGACATTTGTAAATATTTGATCGTGTTTTGTTCATTTTTGTTGTGACAAATATTCATGCTAAATCGAATAATTACCCTGCTAACCAGTCTGTTTTTTTATTAATTGAACCAGTAATTTTACATTGAGGTTTACCGAACAACAAGATTACATTTTTGTAACAAAAAAGACAAATTAGATGTATGGAAGCATTCGAAATTTATAAGCAGAAAGTACCTTTAATAAACGAACAGGTTGATCTTACAGACTCATTTTTAACAGATATTTTAAATATGGAATTATCATTTACATTAAGTTTGTTGTTCCACCTTTTTGATTTTTAACCGAACTACTTGTTATTATTTTACTTATATATTTTCTCTCAGTAATGATACATGTTATATTTGAACGTGTTGAGAAATAAATAGTTACATAAAATACATTGTGTAACTATATTGTAATTAAAACCTTAGTGCAATTACATCTATATGTCTATTAACCTCTATCTGACATGAAGGTTTTGAAGTCCATTTGATTTAGATTATTGTTGTTTTTACAATGTTGCCTATTTTCATTATGAACGTATTACAAAAAGGTTTGCGTAATTATCAAAACAAAATTAATTATTTGTTTTCCTGTAATTTCCACTTTGCAAGTTGGAAGGTCGTGTGTTGTTTCACACCAGATATTTTGTAATTTTTGGAAATGCAATAAATACAAAAGCTCTCTATGTATTGTAGTTTTGAGTAAATTCTCACATACTGTTGTAAGTGCAGTGGTATCAAATTATTCTTGTATTCACGTAGTAATGGTTGGAATAGAGCAAACAGAACGCAATTTACGGAATGAACTATGGCAAACAAATTTTCTACTCGTCCTTGAGGTAAATTGCTTGCACCTGCGTGATTTTGCACCTTTATGTCGTTTCGTCTACATTGCACGCGTCTTTGTTGGGTATTAATGATGCCCGCGCTTTTTTGTCCACCCACCTATTGGCCTCGCTCTTATGCTTGGCTTCAAAGGGATTGGTTTGGTTTCAAATCGGACACTACCTGTGTGTAACCGAAACGTTTGGTAAAACTAGAGAGTGTACGCAAGAACCGAAATTTCTCAGTATTTTATATTTCCATGATTTATGCGAAAAGGTTTAAGCCTTCGTGCATACAAAATTCAATTGACTCGAGAAATAAAGCAATAACACATTCTAACTGTATTCTATAGCGGCAAGAATCGGATTAAAATTTTGGTACAATTAGTCACAAAGTGCATGTTTGGCTTAATAACTTCATAAACAATCCGAATTATCGGATCTGGAACAATACGAGGGATTTCCATTATTATTTAGAATAAAAGAACCATTGTAACTTGTCCAAAATTTTATTTTAGATACGTTCAAAGTAGTTGCCTTCTGCTATAATGCATGTAGCCATTCTCTCCTACCACTGCTTAAATGCTCAAAGCCAAGCAATTTTAGGAATACTAGTAAAATAACACCTAACAGCAGCATCGATCTCTTCCTCTAAAAAACCGTCTTCCCAATAAGTTCTTTTTAGCCCAAGAAATAGTCAAAACTCGCACATTGCCAGATTCGGTGAGTAGGGAGGGTGTTCGATTACATTAATCTCGTTTGCAGCCAAACACTACCAAGTTAGCTCTGCAGTGTAGGAAGAAGCATTATCGTGATGTAGCATAATTCCTTTCTTTGGCACTTTATTAAACACTTGCAGCAAACAGTGTTCGGCGTACCATTTAGCTGTGAAGCTAGCTACTTGTCTAGCTTAAAAGCGTTCATTAGACCAGTACTTCTAAAGAACGCAGCTTAAATTAGTTTCTTCACTGCTCGCTGCTTTCTGATTATTTTTGGTGTGGCCTCGTCTTCATGAATCTATACACGGCTGTCTTGTAACATGTCGAAAAATGGTACGCAAGCTTCATCGCCTGTTACAATTATCGACAAAATTTCTTTCTTAAGCAATGTTAGAGTTCCGTAGCAAATTAGTACTCGTACAAAACGACTTACGACTTTTTTCAGACGAAGGTGGTCGTGTATTATTGTTTTTACAGATGAGGATCCAATCCCCAGTTGAGCCTCTATTACGGCGTAACTAGTTCTGTTATCTGCTTTCATAACCTTCTTCACAGCAGCAATGTTTTCCTCTGTCTCAGCGGTAACGGGAGGGCCTGCGCTTTTCTGGTGATCAACTGTAGTTCTTCCACGTTTTACCATCTATAAATTGTTGCCAGGAAGGGGCCTAATCCCCAGTTGTTGATTCCAAACTTTCTTCAATGTCACATGCACTTAAACCTTTCTTCAAGTCATAACAAATCATTGTGCAGAAGTGTTCTCGGGTTGATTCTATCTTTTCACTACCCTTTCGCAACTTAAAACTATCTTTTTTAGATGCAATTTAACATAACTAGAAAATGAAGCGGCAAACGCCAAGTACAGATTTGTTCTTACTGAGGCTGCATTTTTTGTTTTCCTTGGACTGCTTAATTTCTGCATTCTCAATAATAATGGCTTGTCCCTCGTATCAGCGAATAAAAATTTCTGCGATTCAGTTTTAATGATAGGGTCCTGATATTTGAAGATGCGCTATATTAGGTCATGCGTAGCATATCCTTATAATTTCATCCTGTCAGTCTCATCCGGTACGTCCATCCGTGCGTTTATCTCCACGATTGCAGTAAAACGACTCAACTTTTTTTAAGCCTGGTATGGCTAATTGATAGCACAGCAATTAACGATGTGAACCTCCTTTTTCGACCTCGATCCCAATGACTTATAGCTTTGGATAGCGTTTTTCAGGTAGATGTCAAATATGCGTTTCATTGCGCTGAATGCGACACGTATTCTATGGAAATTAAGGTCAAAGTTGAATGTCTATGTCCGCGATTACAGGTGCAACCTTTTTAAATCTGTTTTCCTCTAAATTATAGCATGTCAATTACAAATGTTCACTTTTTATTTTGACCTCGGTCGGTTAACTTCTAATGGGTCGAAGGTCAAGGTAGCTACAACTTTCAATAGGTATATAAGGAATATGGCGAATTCGAATTGTCACCGGAAGTTAATTTTTGCGTCAATTATTTAATCTCAGGTCAGTTGAGATTAAGTGTGTTGGGGATGCAAGGGGTACACCGTCACTTGTACCGATTGTAAACTGTCCTTGCACCCCGTGAGTAATTTAACTAATGGGATCTAACTCAATACTGTTTATTACATCAATATCATAACTATTTATGGCAGTTATATCCTACTTTCATTTACAGAAATAAACATCTGTTGCAGTCTAGTGTGGATTTGGGTATTATTGGTCTAGTGACACTGCTGCTTAATATTTGCGTTATAGTTTCCTTATACTAAGCTGTAATTACAAAAGTTGCCATCTAACCTAATTAGTAACGATGATGGTAAGTGTGGCCTTGTTCAACCTTAGATTGAAATTGGCCAGATGCTGGTCTTGTTGAATTTGAGATTGAACACCGATATAGGAAACAAGTTATTATAAAAATTACATCAACGCGTTTAATTTTACAGCCGTCATCTTATACATAAATAATTTTTTTTTAATAATTATGCGTTTTTTACGCCGTTAAAATTAAATTAACATCACAGTCGTGAACTTCTGCATAAACTAAAATTTTCTTATTCAGTAATTAAGCGTCAATTATGCGCTGTTTTGCGCCACTAAAATAAAATTTTACGCCCCTATAAAAATAAATTATCAAAAAAATTATTTTATGCCTTCATAGAATAAGTTATTGCAAAATTACATCGTCAGGGCTCACCTCATGAATAAATCAATCTTTTCTTGCACGGTAATTAGGCACCTATTATAATCCTTTTTGCGCCGTTGAAATAAATTTTTGCGCCCATATAGGAAACAAGTTATTGTAAAAATTACATTAATACTTGCTAACTTCGCAACCGTAAGCTTCAAAATAAATCATTTTTTCTTATGTAATAACTAGGCGCCAATTATGCGCCATTAAAATGAAATTTTGTCCCCATAGGAAATAATTAATTGCAAAAATTAATCGAGACAGCTAACTTTAGAGTCGTAAACTTCTGCATAAATTAATGATTTCTGGTGCAGTAATTAAGCGCCAATTGTGCGCCGCTATAGTAAAATTTTACGCCCCTATATAAGTAAATTATTGCAAAAATGACATCGACAATGCTGACTTCGCAACCTTATGAATAAATTAATGTGATTAGGCACCTGTTTTGTGTGTTTGTGTCCCAACAGGGAATTTGTTATTGTAAGAGTTACATCAACATAGCTAACTTCATGCAGACGTTACCTTGTGCACAAACAACTTTTTTGTTACGCAGTATTTAGGCGTTAAGTTAGCGCCATTAAATAAAATTTTGTGCTCCTATAAGGAATGATTATACATTATTCTTACTAATTTTAACCCAAGTGAACTCCAACTTGCGTGCTTTTCTTTAAGTATGCTTACTTTTGTAAATTACACATGAAACATTTTAATTTACAAATTCTTATTTTATTTTAAAGCTGTGTATCTACGTTTTAAGTTCATAAGGTTGCCTATCCATTACAATGCAGTAGTTAAACACCGGTTATGAGCAGATTTACGCAAACGACCCATTATTAGCATCTAATAAACGCACAAGGAAAGACTAATTTTCTACATAAGTTTAGGACTATGAAGTTTGTTCTGTCGATGTAATTTTTACCTTGTTTCCTATAAGAGCCCAAAATTTAACTTTAACGACGCGATACGGCGCATAATGGGTGGAAGATAGTTACTAAATAAGAAAATTAATTTATGCAGAAGTTCATGGCTGTGAGGTTAGCCATGCAGACGTAATTTTTGCAATAAATATTATCGGCGCAAAACAGCGCATAATAAGCGTTTAATTATTGATAAGAAAAAATTGCTTTCTAAAGAAGACAACACTGAAGTTAGCCGTGGTGATATAAATGTCTTTTATATGGGCGTAAAGTTTAACTTTAACAGAGCAAAACGGAGTCTAATAGGCAAGGCTATGATGTTAGCCTTGTTGATGTAATTTTTGCAATAACTTATTTCCTACTATAGGCGAAAAATTTTATTTTAGCGGCGCAAAACGGCTTCAATACTACATAAATAAAAAAATAATTTATGCACGGCTGTGAAGTTAGCCATGTCAATGTTATTTTGCAATGACTTCTTTTCTATAAAGGAGCACAATTTTATTTTAACGACGCAAATTGCTGCTTAATTAACCGTGCGTATAGTGGTTTTATTCACACACGTTTCAACAACGTATATTGTAATACACCATACCTCCCCCAATAAGCGAAGATTACCAAAATAACAATAGATTAAACAGTCTAAAATACAATATAATTCCACAATTTCTTTTATATAATTACTTATTCTATACAACATGGATCATATATTACAAAAGAACGAGAAGTACAAAGTAGCTTCCAACACTAATACAGTCCGCGCGGCCAAAGAATACCTCGTGTCGCGCATGGATGTTCGTGCATTCGGCCGCACTCGTTAACGCAATAGCGACTGAAAGCATTATCAGTGGCGTCGGTGTCACGTTTTCAATTATTCATCACCAAACCACAAGAAATTTTAAAATATTTTATTTATTTGAATTACATATGAATAGTAATAGTTTAAACATTTATAAAATAAAAAATAACCATATTGACAAGTCATAAATTTTACATTTGAATTACAAATGAACATAACAGTTTAATCGTTTATGAAAATCAAAAAGTATAAGTTCGATTTTGCTAATCTGATGTTAATGATACTAAGGAATGCCAACTATTAGGATTTCTTTAATGAGAATTTAAGCAAATGCCATTAGCATTACATGCACCGCAATGTATTGTGAAAGTATTTGTTGTTTATACATATTTGTCTAATAAATATGAGTATTATGAGCTTTAAAATTCACATAGGACACAAAATGGTTCACTGTCGTTTTGTTGCAATAATTGTAATAAAATTAAATTAACAAGTACGTATGTAAATTAATAACAGAAATAAATAATTAATTAGTGTAATACATGATAATAAACGGAACGCGTTTTAGTGGCGACGACACTGACATGCCGCGCTTAAGAGACTTGAAGTTGGACGAATGTAAACGAATACAAAAGATGTGTTTTCGCAACATGTGCGCTGTCACATGTTTGGTGCTCGGCGATAAAAAGAAGGGTCTCCCACCAAGAAGTGTGTAAACAGCGCACTAGTTGCGCAAATAATTATTTTAACCCTATTTCGTAGAATTCTATATTTAATAACAATAATGTTTAAAGTACAATGTAATTTCACAATGTTTTTATATAATTATTTATTTCTCTACGAGTTTCAATGCAACATGTATCATTATCAAGGAAAATACATAATTAAAATAACAAACAAGTTGTTATAGTAACAAATCATTAAGGTAAAACAGCAAACTTTATGTAATTCTATATTTAAAATATCTGTTAAAGATTTTATGTTGTTTTGTGACGCCATAAGGTGATTATTTACTATTAAATGTTTGACTTAATTCGATTTCTATCTGTTTATATTTGTATCTAACATCAAACTTCCCAAGCGTTTGTCCAATATAAGCTAAATTACAGAATGTGCAGTTCAACTTATAAATATCAAAATGCCGCTGGTTGAACCTTTCTCATTAAATAAAAGTACAGTCTGCGCGACCAAAGAATGCCTGAACGTTGGATCAAATTAAGCACACAAAAGTTTATATATTTAGTCTTCTTTATGTATTTAAAGTATCGATTACAAAAAATATAAGTATAAACCATAAATCATCATCATCATCATTTATTACTCAACAGATTTTCATCCAATTACAGAGTAATGAAAAATTTGTACAAATACGTAAGATGCACAAGTTAGTGAGATATGTAACAAACATTAAAATCGTTTCACAAAAAGATAATAATTACACTGTAAGTTATTCCGTTATTCCGTTTTTAACATACTTTTCAATTCATTAAGTGTAGTGCAACATAGATTTGCATTCAAGCAAAGTTTATTGTACAAAAAACATATTATAAATAGGATTGTTTCTAAAATTATTTACATTTACGACTGGACGGTAAAATAAATTTGAGTCTCTTAGCTGCAGTAGAGATAACTTGAACATAATTAAGTTTGAGTTACTTGAATCATCTAATAAAGTACACAAATTTCTTTTTAGGACTAATTAATGATAATAAAGATTAAACCTTTGTTACTAAATTTAATCTTAATTAAAATTAATTAGCCCTAAAGGTAGGCGATTAAAGCTGGTAGAGCTAACCGGATCTTTATCGTTATTTATGATTACCCTTCAATTAAATAAAAGTGAAATTTGAAAAGTAGAAACGTTAACTGATTACAATTCACGGCAATAATAGAACAGATTTGATAAATAAATATTAAATTACCTAAACAAATAACTAACTCTAATTCGGAAATCTAAATTAAAAATAATGAAATCATTTGGTCGCAACTAAATAACAGCAAGTCCGGCAAGTAACACGAAAAGCAAGAATGGCGTAGCGAACAATCTAATTGAAATACAATGTGATTAAAAATTATGTATTGACACAGTAAGTATACACTTTACATTATTTATATCTTTCTTGATTATTCTACTTCATACTTCCTTACGTGTCGGGGCAGTAGACAAATAACTGTCTGGTAGTAGGATGATACCGTTAGTAGGGGAGTGCTACACCGTCCTGGGCACGATTTGGCTAGTAACCGGTCTGCCCACTATGGTATTACTCAAGAGAACAATACAATTGCCTCGGATCAACCTGCTTCAAGGTGATCAAGGTCAAGGTCGAAACAGGGAGGTCCTGTGGCTGCCGATTGTGCAAGGAATAAATAGCGAGTCGGGACGTAGAATGTTAGAGGTATGCATGGTAAAGAATTTTTTATTGCGAATGTAATGTACGAAAGACAGCTTGATATTCTGTGTGTATCGGAAGCAACACGCAAAGGAAAGGATGCGGCCTAGCACTATGGTCAGGAAGTTGAGACTGAAGTGAATGGCGCAAAAGGAATTGGGTTGATCGTAAGTGAAAGAGCCAAAAGATGTGTTAAACAGTACCAATTGGTGTCTCCCCGGGTAATGAGGGTTAGGCTCAAAGTGGAATTGCGAAGAATTTTTCTTATTGTGTGCTATGTACCGGTGAACGGAAAAAGAGACCAATAGTGTGAGAACTTCTGGAATGAGAACGTGTTGAACGTATGTAAGCCAAACCAAATAGTGATGACAGTGGAAGATATGAACGAATGGGTGGGTATACAGAAAGAAGGAGAGAACATACGGAACGCGTTCTAGCAAAGTTCGGAGACCAAAGAGTTAATGAGAATGGAGAACGCCTGGTGAACATATGTGTGAGATAAGCCTGTTTGTATCTAATACGTGATTTAAACTTAAAAATGATCAAATGTATACATGACAAAGAGATGAATCTAAAAGTATGATTGACTTGATAGTGTATGATGAACGACTTAAAAAAACATGGTGAACGACACAAACATAAGGCGCGGATCGGACCACTTTTTGGTTGTATCGAGAGTGTGTTTAGGGCAAAAGTGGGTCTGGAGAAGGCTAGCAAACGTAGTGCGAACGTCCAGAATTAGGTAGACAAACTAGTGGATAATAGTGCGAGAATGAAATATGCAGATGCTGTGAGTAAAGAGTTGAATGTGAATGAAACATTGTGGAACGAACAAATAACAGTCACTGACGTTGAAAGTGCATGGATAAACTTGAAAAACTGTGTTGTCAATTGTGACGTGTGGATATGTGGAAGAGCGACTGTAGGTGGACAGAAAAGATGTGCTTGGTGGAATTAATCGGTAAAAAAGCTGTATGCGTACATGACAACGATTACTGCAAAAACAATGAGACTGAGAAAAAGCGATTGTATGAGATCAAGAAACAAATAAGCAAAGGAGACAGTAAGAATAAGTAAAAAAGAAGTGATGGCTGTGGAAGTAGAGAAAATGCAGAATGATTTTAAGGGAAACAAAAAACTTTTCTGAAATGGGTCAAAAATATATTACGTGGACCAAAACAGAACGCTGCAGGAGGTGCTGAATACGACAACGAAATAGTATGAGACGATTGTGAAGTGAGGAGATGCTGACAAAAATATTTCGGGAAGCTGTACAGTAGTAAGGAAAGTAAGACTGAAGGGTTAAATAAGGAGAATGTAGAAGGAATGGTGAGTGAAACTGAGAAGGATATTAGGATAAATGAGGTAGAGAAAACGGTAGGTAGTTTGAAAAACGATAAAGGAGCAGGCGTAGGTGAAATGCTAAAGTATGGAGGTGCAAAGCTGATACGAAGACTGTGAATTTTTTAATGTATGCCTTAACTGTGGAAAAGTGCCGAGGAATTGGAAGAGCACGATCATTGTACCACTGATAAGGGTAAGGGGAACAAGAGTGATTGCGAGAACTACAGAAGAATAAGTTTGCTCAGGGTGCCCGGTAAAGTATTTGGAAGAATACTGATTGATAAAGTACCAGAAACTACACAAACTAAGATTTGGGATGTGCAGGGTGGCTTCATGCCAGGGAGATGGTTGCTCTCCAGCAGGTGATCCAAAAGTGTTTAAGTGTAAAAAGGAAGCTGCACTGTGCGTTTGTAGATCTGGAGAAAGCATACGACAGAATGAATAGGGAGAATCAGTGGGAAATATTAAATGAATATGGCGTAAATAAAGGTCTAATAAACGGAATAAGAGTAATATACAATGGTAGTCGGGCATGTGTTAAGGTGAGAGGAGGTGTGAGTCAATACTTTAATATTGATCAAGTAGTGCGATGTGACCGTGGTTGTTCAATGTATACATGGATAAATGTGTTAGGCAGGCATGTACCGATACAAATGGTGTAATGGTTGGTGACGTAAATGTACGAGTTCCGGTGTATGCAGATGACACAGTCTTATTAAGTGACAGTGCGATGAGCTACAAACTGCTCTGAGGAAGTTACAGTCTATTGTGAGCGTATAGACCTAAAGTATTTACTTTGCAAGATGAAATTGTGGAACAAGTGGACGAGTTGGTATATCTGGGTAGAATGTTTACTAGAGATGGTACAATGGATGGCTCAATGCTGGAAGGAAAGTGATTGGAAGTAAGTGGACGATAATTAGAAACGATCAGTCTATAATGGCGTGTTTGTCCCGTCGGTAGTGTATGGAAGTGAGACATGGGTATGTCAAAAACAGCCCGAAAGAAAAACAAATGCCGTGGGTATGAGATTCCTAAGAAGCGCATGTGGTAAAACGAGATGAGATAAGAAAAAGAATGTGTGTATAATGACGGAGTGTACCGAGGAAAAGACGATGATGGATGGATATAATAGTAACACATTACGTTTGTTTGGTCGCATTGAGAGAGTTAACAACGCAAGATTAACGAAGCAAATATATGTGGATGAGGTTAGAAGAAAGACCTGACCGGGCAGGCCGCGTAAAACTTGGTTGAATGTAGTAGAATGTATGATAAAGGAAAGAAAGATAAGGAGTTTTAAAAATGAAAGGGCATATCAAAGACAATGTATGAATCTTGCGGAAGCTAGGAAGGTATGCAGAGATAGGAAAGCATGGAGCAAGATTGTGAATGAAAAATAAATAAGAGGCAGTGATTGATTTGTCTACTTCGCAAGGGAATGGCTTGAGGGTTATGTTTTAAGAATTCTCTTTGTATTTTTTCCGTACTACTGCATCTAGAATGGAGACCAGATCAGGCTAGCATATTCAAAATTAGCGGGAATTAAATTATAATATAATGCAAGTAACCAATCAGTATTAGTAAAATTTTTCATATTGCAAATAATAAGGTCAGTAAGTTTCAAAATTTTGTTAATCATAGAATTTATGTGCACATTAAAACTTATAATATAATATATAAACTTATAATTGTGCTCCAGACGTGTTGTCTTATCAGTAATTGATACTATTTCACATTTTTTTTGTATTAATTGTCAGTTTATTTTGGTCACACCACTCAAAGATGTTAACAATAACGGCCCAAGTACGGATCCTTGAGGCACGCCACTACTCTGAGGGAACATCTTGACTGAAATCCATTGTATTGAACAAATTAAAACCGATTATTTGGTTAGAGAATAGTAGTTTATGGTGTCAAATGCTTTGCTCAGATCTAAATAGAGAACATCACATTGTGAACGTTTATTTAAACAGAAGGCAATAAAATGAGTGACAAAGCATAAATTCGTTGTAGTAGATCTACCTTTTATAAAACCGTGCTGATGTATTGACAGAGACGTATTTACTTGATTATAAATGCTATCAAATAACACATATTCAAAAAAATTGCTTAGTATAGGAATTGGGCGGTAATTTTCAATTTCACAGCGATCAGTTTTTTTTTAAATATAGGTTGCACTCTAGAAATTTTCCATAGATTAGGGAGCATCGAGGTTTTTACAATTAGATTAAATAAGTAAACTAGGGAATCAGCTAAGATATGAACGCAATCCTTCAACACCACTCCAATGAGATCAAGGCCACAACTAAAAGTAGAAAGAAGACGTTTACATGCATTAATGACAACCTGTGAAGTTATTTGTTGTATAGCAACAACGTTATAGCCATACGAAGTATTAATTACAGGATTGATTGAAGCACCTTGACTATCCACGTAAACACTAGCAAAGTAACTTGCAAATTCGTGACCTGTTTTGGTGTAGTCATTCTTAAAAACCGAAGAACTGATTGTAGATTTCTTTTCGTTTAAATAAGACCAAAAAACCATGGTGTTTGATTTCAAGCGATCTTGTGTTCTACTGATATAGTTTTTGTAATCAGCATTTATGCTGCGCTTATAATGGGCACGGACACGGTTACAATGAAGTTTAACAAGTTTGTTATTTCTGTTACGAACAAACTTTGTATAATAGCATAGTTTTAACTTAATTAAGTTTATAGTATGCTTACTAAACTAGGAAGGATAAGAGTTACTTTGATAATGACATTTCGGAACATTATTATTGAATAAATTAATTAAATTATTATTTAGGGCACGAGTGGTTAAATCCGACAATCATAAAAAGGAAAACACCTAGTTACAGTATTAACTAAAACATAAATTTTGGTTTAAATAAGATATTGGAAGTTTTCAGTAGCTCATAAACTTTAGTGACATCTGGCGAAAATGAAGTTAACTTAACATTTATGTATTACCCTTTGATTATGCATACTACGTAGAATATATAATCAAAGTTAAGGCTATACCAGGTCGTACGATTTTACAGTACACAAAAAGGAAGAGCCGTTAAATTGATCACCCTCTCAAACTTGAAAAGCAATAAAATTTTTTATTTCTTTCTTTACAATTCTTTTTTTAGATTTATAATCATGTCAGGTAGCCACAAATTGAAAGAACGAAAAGAAAAAAATAATGATAAAACGTGTCGGTAAAGGTTTTGTTATACATAATAGTAGCAGGCGCTTGATAAATCTGGTGCTCCTCTAACACATTTTCCGACATTTTACAAATGAGCGTTTGTCGCTATCACGGGCCGTAACCCATTCTCTGGTTTTGAACGAAAATTACTTTTAACATTAATTTAAATAAGATTAATTTCCAATTTCAACCAGCTTAATACGATTGGGTTAGCTCTGAAACTATTTTCACCTCTAATTTATACTGCAATGTCGACTGATGAGCCTGATTATAGAAGTGGCATGCAAAGCTAAGTTATCCAATAAAAACTGCTTTTGCAGTGTTAATATTTTATTAACGCAATGAAATATGTAACAAGTGTGCAATGCTGCAGCATCGGGTATGTAGACCTATTTTAAGCCGGTTTACTTGCAATAGAAGGAATATTAATGAATAATTATTTTTTATTCTATTTTAGATTGTTCAAAATGCATAACTGTCAAGCTAACTTAAATCCAGCATCTTTAATGGTATTTAGTATTCTGCAAAAAAAACAGTGTATACATGACTAAAAAGGTAAGTATGACTCTGCTTATACACCCTTCTGTTACAGTGCGATACATTAACACAATTTAACAATAAAAATATACTCGTAAACTTAATTTTGCGTAGTCCCAAGCTATTTAACCCGTCTACTATTGAATTATAACGGAAGTTTAAATTAAATTTGTGTTTGTTTCATGATCGTCGCTGCCCTAAACTATTTTAATTCAAAATTGTATCTCAAACACGACTATTAAGTTATACTGTAAACCCCCTTTCACAATTTATAATTAGTAGTAGTTAACACGAAAGAATATTTATAAAAAAATTAATATAATTTTCTTAACAGATCTGTGTACTGTATTTAACATAAAAATATCTGGTGTGGAACATCACACGAGCTTCCAAAGTGAATGCAGAGATTTAAGGAAATGAAATAATGATTTTTTTAAGGACAATTATATTTCCTCCATTATAGTACGTTCCTAATGAGTACCTAATAACCGGAATTTTATGAAAAAAATTTCGTTGACATTGTACAAAACCACCTGTATTGTTGTTTATAAATTTGTTTCTATTATTCAAACTGTTACAGTTGTATCGTACAAAAATCGATATAGGATCGATTGTATCATTTTATCTGGTTACTGTTTCTAAAAGCTACCTTAAATAAGTATCTGTGACAAACATTTAGTAATGTGCTTTAAGCTTACTCGTGTCTATTTCTTTACTGTAATGATTTAAAATTTCTATATTTATGGCATTTACTAATGAGTATGATGGATTAAATGATTTATTTCACCACGCTTACTTTTCTACGTTATACAAAATTGTTCCTTTACTGTGGCTAATTTCTACTTCACATATGATTTTCTTTTACGGCGTGTACCAGGTGGACAAACCAAAATCAGCCGTCGACCATATCTCAGGAATGGATTATAGCAGAGGTTCGGAAACAAAATTTTTATAACAAAAGTGGCCTCGAGAAACGCCTGGAAATTATTTTCAGAATCGTAGGTCCAACGCTAGAGGGTGTATTTGACAATTAAAATTTTAAAAAGCAAAATTTTTCAAAATTTACTCAATTAAGGAGCATATTAAACATTATAATCAGATTCCTCGACAAATTCTGCATATTTTTTATTTGACAAGTTTTAGTCTATCTCTTCAAATAAGGGGTGGGGAGAGTGGGAACCTTGTTACGAAAAAACGCCTTTAATTCAAGTTCTGCTTGACCGATTTTAATAAACTTGATGTTGTTTGAAAGAGCTTTTGTTAAACAATAGAAAATTTGTAAATTTGAAGCAATCTGATTAATAACATGTTTAATATTTTTTTTAACATTGTTTTCTCTTTACAATTTTAAATGGAAGCATACAAATTTAAGTAGGTCTTTAAAAAGTAGACTAAATTAGTAATAAAACAGTAAAAACCGTAAGTCGATATCTTTTTCGTATTCTGAGATATCGTAAGAAACAGGTAAATGGCGGGAATTGTTTTTTGAACGTCTAGTAGGCTAGTTCGCGTTAACGGAAATTATTAAATTTAGCCTGGAAGGAAAGATGTTACATTGGTCTGCAGTAATTTAAACTGTAATCATACTAATGTTATGGTTGCCGCTAGATTACCTAAATGTAATGCTGTCGCTACTAACAATAAGAACAAATTATAAAATAATAATGTGATAAATAACTCCAGGCGTTTCTCGAGGCCACTTTTGTTATAAACATTTTTTTCCCGAACCTGTATTATAATCCATTCCTGAGATATGGCCGACGGTCGTTCTTAGTTGGCCACCCGGTACAAGTGGCAATCTCGGTAAAGTTACGTCTCTCACACTCATTAATGGAACACCCTGTATTTTATCATGCCATCGTGTTTTGTTTTTAATTCTCTTACTTTTTTATTAAGCATGTAATATACCTAACGTTACGTGTTTTCGGAATATTTAAGATTTGTTGCAAAATTAATGACAATTGTGACAAACTGGACGGTCTATACAAAAGTAATAAAGCAAACAAAAGAATTTTTATTTGAAAATTCATAAATTATTGAGAAAATTATAATGTTATAACTAAATCAAATACTCGATGTGTCCACCATTTTCTTGTAAACAGGTGTGAATTCTCTTCAAAAAAGAATCTTCAACATTTCGCAGCATATTTTGGTTAACCATTTGAAATGCATTCCGTATTGTAATTTTCATATCTTCTTTGATGGTAGGAGATTCTTGGTATACTAAGCTTTTAATATAACCCCACAAGAAAAAATCTAATTTTGTCGGATCAGGAGTCCGAGCTAGCCATCCTATTGGCCCTCCTCTCCCTATCCATTTATTGGGAAACGTTCTGTCTAGATGTTCTCTAACAATGCGACTGTAGTTGGGAGGCGCACCATCCTGCTGAAACCACATCCTTTGACGTATGTCTAACGGCAATTCTTCAAGAAGCGGAGGTAACTCATTTTGAAGAAATTCAAGATAGCTTTGACCATTAACGTTTCTTTCAAAAAAGTAAGGTCCAATTATATGGTTCCCTACTATCCCGCCCCACACATTCAAAGACCAGCGATGCTGATGATCTATTCTTCTAATAGCGTGGGGATTTGTATTATAATAATGGAAATTATGCCTGTTCACAAAACCATTTTTGTGAAAGGTTGCTTCGTCGGTCATCAAAATGTGTTTAAAGAAATCATTGTCCTGTCCTAATATTTCCAGTGCCCAATGGGAGAATTCCAAGCGTCTTTGAAAATCATTTGCATTTAGCTCTTGGACTAGTTGAAAATGGTATGGATGAAATTTAGTTTTGCGAATAATCTTGGAACCACTAGTTTAACTAATACCTAAATCAGCGCTGAGGTTTCTTGCGCTAACGTTTGGATTTTGCACTACACTGGTTAGTACCACAAATACGTTTTCTTCGTTTATAACCCTTTTTTCTCGTTCTTTTCTTTCGGATTGTATATGTCCTGTTCTTTCAAATCTTTCTTTGAGTTTTTCAAATATCCTTGGATCAGGATGCTTGCGCTCAGGAAATCGTTGTTGATAAATTCTGGAAGCAAGAAATGAATTTCTTTCATCTTCCCCCAAAGCGTAGACCATGTCAATACATTCATCTTGTAAAATTTTATTTTTCACACTAAACTGAGGAACTAGTGAATGACGTTTAAGCCAAACGTCAGGAATTATAAATCACAGGCCTTCTGGATGCCTTTTTTACACTTATTGCCATATTATAAAATTATGATTTTAAAAACTCGAATAAGAAGTAAACCTTTGTCCATTAGTGTTTATTAGACCATATAGTCAATAAACCATTTATGATTTCTAAATATTCAAAGCAAAAGTCATGATTATTTTATTAATTTTGCAACAAATCTTAAATATTTCGAGAACGCGTAACGTTAAGTATATTACATCCTTAATAAAAAAGTAAGAGATTAAAAACAGAACACGATGACATGATAAAAGTTATGGTCATTTCAAATTTGCAAAAATTGACCATGTTTCCATTTAACAAAACAAAGCTGAGTCCGGTCCTGCAATTATGGAACACCCTATAGGGACGAATCTATTTTTATTCGATGAACATCTAAGTCTGATATAGATCGACGCTATAATATTTTTTTTATTTTTAATAATAGAGCCAGGATCTTCCGACGGCGCACTAATGACTCACCTGTATATATATATATATATATATATATATATATATAATAAATAATATATATATATATATATATATATATATATATATATATATAGATATCCACACTATTGGACAAAGTGAAGCATCTTTTGTGATGTAATATTTAAAATAAAATGAACCACCGTGGAAATTACAATGTATACAGTTTAGGGACTCATAGTAGGTTGCAGTCATAGGTAAAATGGGATTGTTTTCAAATGTCAAATAAGTTAGTATGTAATAATATATTTCAATAATATACTTTATTAGAGCAACAAAAATAAAGCAACTGTTGAATATTGTCTCTTGATGTATACAAAAAAACAAGGTTTGATTTTTACAATTTTTAATTTGAGAAACAAAACATTTTAATACACATTAAACTAATAAAACGATGCAATAACCATGCGTGTCTTAACCCTTAGCTGGTTTACTCCGCACTAAGTAATGCAATCCACTACACCGTAAAACGCGCATAAGCGGGGGGAAAGGGCGCAACATACACTTGAAGGCTGTGCCTTCAACAAAATATTAAAGTTGGTTCATGTCTATAGGTAGGATGCACACTCGTTGGATAGCCCGTTTAAAAATGCCGTCTGCAGTCTTAACACTCACAACACGAACTATGTTGTCTTGTCCAGGATGGAGTTGCACGATCCTTCCCAGTGGCCATTTTAGTGGAGCAGTGTTTTCTTGTTTTAAAACAACTAACGTTCCTTCCTTCAGCCTTGGGCTTCATTTTTGTCCATTTAATGCGAGTTTGCAGTTGAGACAGGTATTCCTGCACCCATCTGGTCCAAAATGCTAAACCATTTGTTGTAGGTGGTGATATTTGGACAGGCGATTTACTGGCGAATTTGACATCTTCTTGCGGCACTGCCGTTAAGCGTTCCAATAAGGAAGTGTCCGGGGTTAAAGGAGATAGGTCAGAAGGATTATCTGACATTGGGGTGAGAGGTCTAGAATTTAATAAGGCTTCTGCCTGTGCAACCACGGTATACAAGTGCTCATAAGTGAGAGTAGTATTACCAATAATACGCGATAGATGGTGCTTGGCACTTTTAACCGCCGCCTATATACCACAAAATGTGGAGATCGCGCTGCAAAATGCCACGCGATTTGATTTGATTTAAGAATCCAGCAACACTAGGATTATCAGATACAAATTTTGTGTGGCACGAAATAGCTTGTTTGCACCCACAAAATTAGTGCCATTGTCTGACCATATGGCCTTACAAATCCCTCCGCGATACAAATCTTTTAATGCATTAATAAAGATTCCGAGGTCAGGTCTCCAACCAACTCAAAGTGCACGGCCTTTGACCATAGACAAACAAAGACACACAGGTAACACCTTACCAGATTCCTGTTTCTTAATTTACCATCCTTGACCATAAATGGTCCGGCAAAATCTATAGCGTATTTGTGAATGTACGACAAGGCTCAACGCGTTCTAGCGGCAGATTACCCATTAATGGGTCATACGAAATCGGCTTGCCTTAAAACAATTTACGCAAGAACGAGTTATTTTTCTTACGAGAGCCTTACCCTTTAGACGCCAATATTTTCGACGTACAGCAGCTAATGTTATCGGCCGCATGCATATGCTGCAAATGTTCATATAAAACGCAAAGCTTTGTAAACGCATGATCATAAGGAAGGACAATTGGAAATTTGTGATTAACGTCAATGTTGGCTTTAGACAATCTGCCACCTACACGGATTATGCCTTTGGAATCTAAAAATGGATTTAAAGGTAGGAGTTTACTTTTCATAAATAATGGCTTTTTAGATTTTAATAATTTTAATTCGTGTTCAAATGTCGATGATTGGACTAATTTGATAAGAGCATTCGTTGCTTCATTTAATTCTGGTAATGTTAAACTGCCCGTAATACGACAAGTTTTGGGGTTTGTGCAGTTTTGTTTGAATCTCATGCAATATGCAATGACACGCTGTAATTTAGAAAGAGAGAAATTTAGAAAATACGTCAATATTTGAAACAGAAATATAAGACAATTCCTTTTTACCTTACGCATTTCTGGTATGTCACTTGGCGTGGTAAACTTAGTTTCTGGCCAATGTTGTAAATTATATTTTAGCCAAGAAGGCCCTGACCACCATAGGTCACTCTCCAGCAATTGGTTTGAGTCAATACCAGCGAAATAATGTCCGCTGGATTATCACAAGATTTAACGTGTTTCCACGGCCATTTATTGGTCATCCTTTGAATTTCCGCGACTCTATTTGCTACAAAAGTGTTCAGATTTGCGGGTTCAGTAGAAATCCACGCTAAAGTTATGGTGGAGTCACACCATAAAGCTACATGGTTGATGTTAATGTTTAAAGCATGAATGGCCTTTGATGCTAATTCCGCAGTAAAAGCTACACAACTCAACCGTGGCAAAGATATTACCTTTAATGGTGCCACACGTGACTTAGCACAAATTAGTCGAGAGGTGGAGTTTCCCAGACTATTGGTAGCAACTACGTAGATACAACAACCATAAGCGACTTGCGAGGCGTCGCAAAACCCATGAAACTGTAACTTAATGGCATTAGGTAAAAGAATTTGTCTTGGAAGGATAATTTTTGAGAGATTTGATATTTGTTCTCTAAATCGCGTAAACTCAGTGTACAAACTAGTAGGTACAGCTTCATCCCATCAAGACCTAGTTGCCATAATTTTTGAAGCATAATTTTGCTTTGACTATTGCAGGCCCTACCAGACCCAGAGGATCGAAAATCTGGGAAATGGTAGACAAAATAACCTTTAGTTACCCTTGGTTCAGCACTTTAATACCTACAGTAAAATGAAACATATCTGATTTTGCATTCCAAAGCATACCTAAGGTTTTCACACAAGAGTCATCGGTAACAATATATTGAGCAACGTCAGAATGATTGCCACAATTCCCAAGTATTTTCGGATCATTAGAGACCCATTTACGCAGAGTAAAGCCTCCACCGCTCAAAATTGAACTTATATCTTGTTTTAGTTTTAATGTATTTTCAATGGAATCAGCTCCGCTAATGAGATCGTCAACGTAAAAGTCCTTTGTGATTACACTACTTGCGATAGGAAATATTTCCTTATTTATCTCCGCCAATTGAAATAGTACTCGAATAGCCCAGTATGATGCGGGAGTAGTCCCATACGTTAAAGTGTTTAAACGGTAATATTCAAGCTCGTCGCAAGAATTTTTCCTCCAAACTATTCTTTGAAGGTCACGCTGGGAATCCTCAACTAACACCTGGCGATACATTTTCTCTGCATCTGCGATAATGACAAAATTATGGGTTCGGAATCTTAATAAAATATCAAAAAGGCTATCTTGAATGGTAGGACCCGAGTAAAATATTATTTAACGATATGCCGGTAGAAGTTTTTCGGACCCATTAAAAACGACTTAACTTAGTCGTGAGGCTAGACTCCTTAACACGCCATGATGGGAAGGTAATATACACCGTTTTCCTTTGAATTTCATTTAAATCAGTGATTTTGTCATGTGACCAAGTTGAACATATTCCTTGATAAACTCTGAATATTTATTTTTAATTCTAAATTATTTGAAAACCTCCTTTCTAGTGAGTAAAATCTTTTTATTGCTATGTCTCGAGAATCTCCAAGCTTATCCACGGAGTCCTTTAGCGGTAAGGACACCATAAAACGACCTGACTCAGTTCTCGAAAAATTGTTTAGAAAGTGATTTTCGCATTCTTGTTCTTGGACCGTAAATTTAGAGTTTAAACTATTAACATTTTCTATTGTCCAGAACCTTTCAATGAATCTAAGACAGGATTTTGTTGTTTGACTGCCAAATTCGAAGTGACTTAGTAGGCTCTGGTGCTGGATAAGAAACAGGCCCAGCAATAATCATAACTTTGTTTTTGAAAAATAGGACCTTGTATATTTGATTTAATTTGTCCAACGCAAAAAGATCAAAACAAATGCTAACACTTAAAATAATATCAATATCTCTTGACCTATTAAACTCAGGGTCTGCAGGGTAATATTATCTGGTATGTTTAGTTGCTTTATTAAAAGATACCAGAGGATCTTATCAGTAATTTCATCCAACACAAGAAATGAAAGAACTTGATTGTAATTATTATGTAATGACTTTATTTTTGTTGTTAATTTTTTGGAAATAATAATTGATTGTTTATTAACGCCAACAACCTTGATGTTAGTATTTTCTATTGGCAACCCTAGTTTTTTACAAAATTTTGCTGATATTAGATTTGACATACTACCAGTATCCAAAAGTGCACGACACCTTATAGGATTATTTTTTGAATCAAATATGTATAAAACTGCAGTGGATAACAAGACACTAGCTACTTCTTTAGAACGAGCACAATTTGTCATGGATACTTCGGAATTCGTGTTGCTTAATGTAGTATCATTTGAAGTAGAATCAATATTTCGAGATTGCTCTTCAAAATGAAGTAAGGTATTATGCCTTTTACGACACTTTCTGCACGAATCTGTTACCCTACATTCGGAAACATTATGACCTATGCGCAAACAATTAACACAAGCCTTAAGTTTCTTTATTTCGGCATACCTAGATTTAGTAGCCAATTTCAAGAAGCTTTCACAAACATAGACGTAATGAGATTCCTTGCAAAACATGCACTTGGGAGTACCCGAAGAACTAGAATTCACTAAGGAACAAGATTTATCTTCAGATTTTTTCATAATATTTATTTTGATATGTCCTTTTATCGAAGGATTTATTACTATGTAAAGATTCAACAAGTCGCACCTATCCCTTAAAAACTTATTAAATTCGTCAATGGTAGGTTTAGTTTTGATTTTAACTGATTTTTCTTCCCATTCCTTTTAGAATTTAGATCTAATTTTGTTGAAATTAAATATATTAATAGGCTTCCCCAACTATCAGTTGGTTCCCAAGATTTTAAGAGCTCTAATATTTTTAAAATACTCATCCACTAATTTGCGAAAAGAAATGCACAATCCTTTGAAACTGTTGGCAACTCGAAAAATGCCTTAATGTGAGTAAAACATATGAGACGCTCATTTTCAAGCGCTCGCAACAAATTCCACGCAATGGGATAATTTTACCGGTAACCGGTAATGATTGTAAAATGTCCGCAGCTGTGCCATGAAGTACGGATTTGAGGTATACAAATTTTGTACATTTGATAAAGTTGTATTGTCGTGTATAAGAACGTTAAATGTCTCTGAAAAGGTTACCCAGTCTTCGTACTTTCCCGAAAAATGAGTAATTTATGGACGGCAATTTGACATTGCCTTCTGCCATAGAATATTAGTGTTATTTGTTTGCACGACTGATGCATTGTTATTACTATTTGTATTATTAATAATATCCCTTCCGCAGTTATTAGGTCAAAATAAGAATTTTCAAAGAGGTCACGTTGTGCCACCTGATCGTCTGTTTATCTAAGATTTCAATAGCAGATTGCACCTTATCGAATTCTGACCAAATATTTTCAATTCGTTCTAATCGCGTAGAAACGGCGGTAATACTAGAACTAGCCTCCAAATTAGTCAAAAAGGTAGCAAACCTGGTAAGGTGTCCCTTTAATTGCCCTCTCCGTGCAATTAGCGACGTTAGATCCTGACCTTGATCAGTCATTGTACCTTAATTTAGATGAAAATATTGCAAATAATAAGGGTTCGATGGGCGATTTGTAAACCCACAGTAATACGCAACCTATATGAATCAATACCCTGTGCTGCTAAATTCCCAAACAAACCGCTAACTTTACTAAAAAGTATGTTTTGGTTTAAATATAGAGAACAACCATAAATAAATGGAAAAATTGTGTTTAAATCTTGAGACGCAGTGCTGCTTAAAATTTTTAATAAATAATAGCCAGACGCAATGCTAAATGCTACAATTTTATTTATTGTAATTACAAACGCAATGTTGTAAACAATGATTAAAACCTCAGACACAGTGCTGCTTAAAATTTTTAATAAATAATAGCCAGACGCAATGCTAAATGCTACAATTTTATTTATTGTAATTACAAACGCAATGTTGTAAACAATGATTAAAACCTCAGACACAGTGCTAAAGTTAGTAATTTAAGTTTGTGTAAAATAATGAATTTTGATGTTAAATAAACCAATACACACCTTAGCGTATACAGGTATTAGATAAACCATCAATTGGAGGGCAAATAACAATATGTCAAGCACCACTAAAGAGCAACTGTCTTACAAAATTGTAAGAACAGCAATTACTTTATTAAAGAAATAATAAAAGCACCAACGTATGTAAATATAAATACCCGCTTATAACAACGATACACATCGCTACACAGACACAATACGCATCAATCCATGCCCCAAAATAACCGAGGGCAACAATAAAGGAATAAAATAATAAAGTGAAGGATCTTACGCAATATATCGCCTACAGAATGTGCATGCTGTTGTTGGTTCCCGCTCTCGCCTCTCCGACCGCAATTGGCACGTCGGCGAAGATACCGGATATGGCGCTGATATTTTTCACAATTAATGGCTGATCTCGATCACTTACGTGATCCGGCTGTGAAGGACCATGTTGAATATTGTCTCTTGATGTATACAAAAAAACAAGGTTTGATTTTTACAATTTTTAATTTGAGAAACAAAACATTTTAATACACATTAAACTAATAAAACGATGCAATAACCATGCGTGTCTTAACCCTTAGCTGGTTTACTCCGCACTAAGTAATGCAATCCACTACACCGTAAAACGCGCATAAGCGGGGGGAAAGGGCGCAACAGCAACTTTTAAGAAAAGAACATTTATTTCATTTAGCAACTCAAAAATCACAAACATGGATGAAGGGTTATAATATCATAAAAACAAGTTTTTAATAATTAATAGGATAACCATTGTTGGATATAACTTTTTGCCAACGACGCGGCATTGATGAAATAAAAATAGCTGGCGTATTAATCCAGACTTCATTAATTTTATCAACCAAGGACTGTTTATTTGGGCACTTGTAGTCCGAACGCGACGTTCAAACTCTTCCTAAAGGTTCCTAATGGGGTGAGGTCTGGCAATTCTGCTGGCCATCGAAGAACCGAGACACAGTTTTCTTGAAACCACTCCTGAACAAGGCTAGATGAATATTTCTAGTGTTGTCCTGTTGGAATACACATTCCAAAGGCATAGGAAAACATAACATTTTGGAGTATGTCCTTGTAGACGAAGCAGTCCATAATGCCGTCTATAAAATGAAGTGGACCTATTCTACTTCACGAGAAACAACCCCATACAAATACACTACCTTCTCCGTGTTTTATTGTTAGTGCAAAATACTTTGGGTGAAATCTATTAACCGGACATCTAACACGCCTCATTACATTCGAATTAAAAATTTTGTAACGACTTTCGTCGCTAAAAATACTTTTCCCCACTCTTGCACTGTCCAGTTCAAATGGCGTTGTGAAAATTCAAGCCTGGATTTCTTTCGGAAACCAACGGTTTCTAGGCTGGACGTCTGCTATAAAGTTTTCTCTCAACTAGTCGTCGTTGAACAGTCCTCGCACTGACTTCCAGGTTAGGAATTTCAGCAATTATCCTTGGTCCTGCCAACCACGGATCTCTTGAAGAAATACTTTTGATTCTCCTATCCATCCAAAATCTGGGCCGTCCAGATTTCGAATTTTTTTCTACATGTCCTCTTTCATAATAACTTGAAATAATATTTCACACACTATATTTGGGTAAGTCAAACTGTTTGGAAATCGCAATCTTACTCGTTGCTTTTAAAAAGGCGTTTACGATCATTTCTTGTACTTCCGTACAAATTCGTTTTCCTTTTGGCATATTTATTTCTGAAAATATAAGAACCATTAAGGTTAATTCACCTACAAAATGTCATTAATAAACTTATCTTTATACCAAATCAAACAATACTTTTGTCGCGCTAATAAAGTGTATTGTTGAAATATATTATTACATTCTAATTATCACAAAAGTTGCTTCACTTTTGTTCAATAGTGTATATATATATATATATATATACATATATATATATATATATATATATATATATATATATATATATATATATATTGTGTGTGTGTGTGTGTGTGTGTGTGTATATATAGTGTCTAATAGTGCGTATTCGGTCGATAGCTCCTGAGCCATTAAACTTAGAAGATAAGTTTAAATACGAAAGTTGTCTATTTTATAAGCTGCACAATCTAAAAATAGTTTGGTTTCTACAGGGTGTAATATAAAAGCGGTACAATATAGAACTTTTGATTTTTAAATAGACCACCCTATATATTATTTATTTTTCGATTCTCCTTATAATTTTACATCTTTTTATAAGATTACTTACAAGCTAAATCTTACAGTTTTTGAGATATTTGCAAAGTTAACTAAAACTGACATTTTGTAGTAATTCAAGTAGGCGTATCTCAATTATTTTAAAGATAAAAATAATCTTTGTATAGAATTTATTCATACATGAGCTTACTTTAACATTGTCAAAATTGATTTCAATATACACGGTGATCACAAAATTAATTCAATAACATAAATTTGAAAATGCTATATCTTCATTTTTTAAATGGCACACCTATATTTTTAATGCATTTCTTCATCTATTAATCGGTTTCATTTCTATTAAATATGTTCTATACCTATCTCTAATAGTTTCGGAGATATTTAAGTTTGTTCAATTTTTTTGTTGATAACACTGAAGAAGAGTAACATTAGTCGGTCAAAGCAAGTTATGAATACATAAGAAACTAAAAAACATATTATCTGAAATTCAAACACTTAAAATTATAATAAATGTTTGAATAAACGACTTTTCGTAACGTGGAAACATTTATATTTTGAATGACGTCTCTAATTCTTGCCTTCATATCATCTACAGTCGTTGGAGGAGTTTGATAGACTTTTTCTTTAATCCAACCCCAAAGAAAAAAGTGCAGCTTTGTCAAGTCAGGCGATCTTGCAGGCTAGGAGATCGTCCCTCCTCTTCCAATCCATTTGTTTTAAAACTGGATATTTAAATTATTTCTAACACCCTATATTTTTTAACGCCTTGTCTTCGTCTATTAGTCTGCTTTAATTTTTATTAAATATGTTCTATACCTATCTCTAATAGTTTCGGAGATATTTAAGTTTGTTCAATTTTTTTCGTTGATAACACTGATGAAGAGTAACATTAGTCGATCAAAGCAAGCTGTGGATACATAAGAAACTAAAAAATATTAACTGAAATACATAAATTGTAATTATAATAAATATTGTTTGAAACCACCATTTTTAAGAGATATTTGAGATGTTTTGAAACGTTTCATCGTAAAATTAAACAATTTAATCAAAAGAGCGTAAAACAAAGGATGAACGAAAACAAATGAAGAAATCAAACTTGTCAAACAGTGCTACTATTTGTATACTTACTTCCTAAATTACAAAATGAATTTTTCGAAAGAAGAACTTGTTAATATGATTTACGTCCTTGGTGGAAGCGATAAAAATTGTCTCTTAGCTCATCGAATTTATAAGCAAAAATTTCTAAATGCACGACATCCGCAAGTTTCAGCATTTGCAAGATTGAAAGAGCGTTTCGAGCAAACAGGCAGTATTCATTACGAAGACAATTTAGAACGAGAAAGAACCGCAATTAACGAAGGTAATGAACATTTAGTTCTTTTAATTAAAAATCCTCACGTTTCTTGCCGACAATTGGAATTAGAAGTTGGAGTTTCAAAAACATCAGTTAATAGAATTATAAAAAGGTATAAATATCATCCATACCATGTCCAACTTGCACAAGAATTAGACGAGGATGACGTTAATAGATTAATCTTTTGCAATTGGGCTATAAATAAAAATTTAGAAAAACCCAACTATTTTAGCACGATCTTATTTACTGATGAAGCTACTTTCTACAAAAATGGATACGTTAACAGACATAATTTCCATTATTACGATACTGAGAATCTCAGATTTATAATTCCTGTTGGTCATCAACACTGCTGGTCACTTAATGTTTGGGCCGGAATTATTGGGGAAAGAATTATAGGACCATATTTTTTTTTTGAAAACACGGTCAATGGAGATTGATTTTTAAACTTCTTGCGCAGCGAATTTGAAACTTATATTGAAGATTTACCTTTACAAACCCTTAGATAAATGTGACTGCAATTAGATGGCGCTCCTCCGCATTTTAGCAGAAACGTCAGAAATTATTTAAGTATCCAGTTTCAAAACAAATGGATTGGAAGAGGAGGCCCGATCTCCTGACCTGCAAGATCGCCTGACTTCACAAAGCTGGACTTTTTTCTTTGGGGTTGGATTAAAGAAAAAGTATATCAAGCTCCTCCAACGCCTGTAGATGACACGAACGTAAGAATCAGAGAAGTCATACAAAATATAAGTGTTGCCACCTTACGGAAAGTAAATTTGTCGTTTATTCAAAGTCTTCATGTTTGCCAGCAACAAAATGGTGGTCACATTGATCATTTATTATAATTTTAAGTGTTTGTATTTCAGTTAATATGTTTTTTAGTTTTTTATGCATTCATAGCTTGCTTCGACCGACTAATGTTACTCTTCTTCAACAAAAAAAATTGAAGAAACTTAAATATCTCCGAAACTATTAGAGATAGGTATAGAACATATTTAATAGAAATGAAAGCCGATTAATAGACGAAGACAAAACATTAAAAAAATATAGGGTGTGCCATTTAAAAAAATGAAGATATAGCATTTTCAAATTTATGTTATTGAATTAATTTTTGTGATCACTGTGTATGTTGAAATCCAATTTTGACAATAGATTAAAGTAAGCTCATGTATGAATAAATTCTATACCAAAGATTATTTTTTATCTTTAAAATAACTGAGATACGCCTACTTGAATTACTACATAAAAATGTCAGTTTTAGTTAACTTTGCAAATATCTCAAAACTGTAAGATTTAGCTTGTAAGTAATTCTTATAAAAAAGATGTAAAATTATAAGGAGAATCGAAAAATAAAATAATACATAGGGTGTTCTATTTAAAAATCAAAAGTTCTATATTGTACCGCTTTTATATTACACCCTGTAGAAACCAAACCATTTTTAGATTATGCAGCTTATAAAAATAGAGAACTTTCGTATTTAAACTTATCTTCTAAGTTTAATATATATATATATATATATATATATATATATATATATATATATATAATATAATATTCTAAAAAATATATATTTGATTACTCAGTGACTCAGTGGTAAAGGTGTCAGTATGAATCTGAGAGTAATCAATGTTTGGGAAAAATCATAACATATGAATTCGGCTCAAGTGCGAAAACAATTCTTCTTAGGACTGATGACGGAAGCAGAGCCCGCTTCCAAAACATTACGCTTTATAACTATGGAAATAGGCCGATCAACTCAACTAATATGAAGACAGTTATAATACAAAACAAATTAGATAGTTTAAAAGCATTCGAAATTTAGACCCATCAACAGAAAGTACCTTTAATAAACGAACAGGTTTATCTTATTGACTCGCCTTTAACAGATAAATATAGAATTATAAGTTGCATCAAGTTTGTTATTTTACGTTAGTGATTTGTTACCATAACTACTTGTTTCTTATTTTACTTATATGTTTTCCCTTGATAATGATACCTGCATGTATTGAAACGTGTTGAGGAATACATAATTATATAAAATAAATTGTGCAATTATATTGTATTTAAAACATTAGTGCTACTAAAAATGATAAAAACGCGAAATCGTGAGCTGATACAATTTTTTTTCAGCATTATGGATTTGCTCGTCACATTTTTAATGTTACTCGTAAAATACAATCTTTAAGAATAGTAAATAGAGAACGTATATTAAATCAAAGTTTGCAATAGCTTGTTTATAATAAAAATGCTAATATGTGAGTTTGATTATATGCTGCAATACCTTCCTTTATGCACGTGTATAGAATAGAGTTTTGATGTTGCAAAAACAATGCGTGTCAAGGTTCAGAATCTAATAAAAAATCGATTCACTAAATCTACTTTCAGAATAAAATGCAATCTTTATTTCTGCCAAAATAAATTTTTGTCCTATTTTACAATTCAATAACTTCCAATTTGTCTGTCAGATTTGATATATTACAATCCACACTACAAAACTAACTGGACCAGAAAGCAAGATGCGCCGAGATTTAGTCTAATGATGTCACTATGTTATATGTGCCCTATATCCCCTTATGCTATTTTTGGATTGTAATTATATGTGCACTTTACCCTTCTTTGTTATAAAATACCAATCGGTAACGTTTACTAATTGCAACTCTACTAATTTATGAGGTCAATGTGGACCAAGCTGCTGACGTGGTTTCCATTTAACTTGATTCAACCGTTCAGATATTGAAAAAACAAAAATAATAGCTCGTGCTTACTGGCCTACTCTATTGAGACAAAAATTAATTAAAAATTCTCCACAATTTTAACTTTAAAGCGAACAATGGAACTAATTTAACTTTGGAAACTAGATCTGAAAGCAATTTGTATTGTTGGTTAGGTATATTATCAGTAGTTTCTCGGAGAATATCAACAAGATTTTAGTTTTGTGTAATTCACCTTCATCTTGACTTAGGGGAAGGAAGCGTGTTTGTGTCAAACTTCTTGCTAACGTTTCGAGTTAAATTTCTAGAGACTAGTTTCACTCTAAGGAGCCTTTGAGGTTTGAAACAAAGTTAAACAAGATTACAGACTTCAATATCTTTCTTTCTTTAACAGAAAGATGGAGAATTTGACATCATACAGTTGGAAAATAAAAATCGCTAAAAAGAGATATTTTTATCAAAATTGGCATTTTATTAAATATGTAGACTTTCGAAAGCCACCATAATACGTGTTACCTTAACTACGTTTTAGAGATAGTACACTTTATCATTGTGTATTATTCACTAGATAAACCAAATTACTTTGAGAAACTCACTCAATCGATAAACCAGCATTTTCATGCTGGCAATGAAATTAACACTATTAGGGAGGTAGAGAATTTTTAAACTTTCGAACGTCGACGTCCTTAGGGCTCCTATAAACTGAGTGTAAAAAGATCCATAAAACAAAACATTCTATTAAAATTCAAGTTGTATCATTGCATTTGCGGAAAGGCTTGCGGTTTGGTACTGTACTGAATAGATTGTTTGTGTGCAACTTCAAGCATAGGTATAATAAAGTGTTTGTCTTTGATCGATCATCGCACAACTAAAACGACTTTACCTATAAATATGAAATTCGTTATAGTATGAGATATAAGATTTTTCAAAACTCCAACGTTAAATGTTCAAATAGGGATGCGATGACCAATAAATAAAATATCTGGTGTGACACAACACACAACCTTCCAACCTAGCGGAAGTGAAAAATAAAATAAACAAAATAATAAATTTTTTTAATTGTAGACTGGCAGATAAAGTTGGGTATAACTCATTTTTAAAATTACACGAATTAAGATTTAGGCAAGTCTTCATTAAATCAGCAAAGCATCTTTTAGTTAATATTTTTATCGGTAGACGTCTCCACATAAACTTCCATAAAATGTCAAAGAAAGTTGAAAATTATTGAACGTTTTTTATATTTTAAACTAGAAAAATTATCCATTATATCCACTTATTTTATTAATGGAGTCAAAAATAGTTTGCTGCGACAGTGAATTGTTAGAATTTAGGACATGGTTTGATTATAATTACATACCATCGTAACACATAACCTATATATTCGTAAGTAAACAAATACTTCTTTATTATAAGTTTTTGTTATGAACGAATAAGTTCAAAGGTAAATATGTAATTAAAAATTATTATTAAAATTAATAATAATTTTTAATTAAATACTTCTTTGTTTATTATTAATTAAATCATTTCAGGTGAAAAAATTGATAAAAGTTACAATTAGTTTGTTATTCTCAAGATTTATAACAACCCGTCTAGAAGCATAATTATTGCTTTGTAAGCGACATAATCCTTGTAGATACTTTACGAAAACATAAATATCGATACGTTCGTGATTGTTTCATTCTTGTAGAAGAAAATGTGTATAGTGTAATTAATGAAGGCAAATTAGACTTTTTAGAAGAAAAAATTTATAAAGTTTTGAAATTTTGGTTGTGAATTCCCAGTAAGAACCCAAATACAGATCCGAAGAGTCTTCACCAGACTATATCTTTGCCCAAAAACCACCCCCAAACGTAACCTCACAACGGTCTTTTGCGTTTTGCACGTAAACTGTAACTCTGACGAGAAAAAGTTTCCAGCGACAGAAAATTGGTATTGAACACATTCAATTGCTCAACGTATATTCCAAAGCCTCATTTGATCGAGTTGCGCAACCGTCAAATCAAGATGTTTTGTGGATGTATGGGAAATTTGTACAGGGTGTCCCAAGTAAAGAGTAAAGTAAGTTTATGCTTAACTAGAATTATTTGTGTAAATATTGTATGGACCATGGAGTAGAGGTAAGAAGTGTGCATTTTTTTTAAATATTGGAAGTTATACAGGGTGTGCCAGAAAAGCAGGACAGTATGATTTTTTTAAATAGAACACCCCGTATTTGATTTTAGTTTTTAATTCTACGTGTCCATACAAACATATTTTGTCATACAAAAGATTGGCTGAAAGTTTTTAGTTCTTGAGATATTCGCGTTTAAAGATTATTATGGTCATTTTCGTGGGGTTGATGAATGGGCAATTGTTCCGTTATTTCACAATAAAAAATTGATATTTCGTGTGAAAAATGAGTGATATTATACTAACGTTTAGACCGAGTAGTATTTCTAATTTTCTCAACAGGTGTTTGTTATAACCATTCAAATTTGAAAATTCTCAAATTAAAAAAATCAGTTTTTTTAATTGCACACCCTATATATTTTTATTTCATTTTATTCGGGATTAAAAAATCTATCATTTTTGTCAAATATATCCTATACCTATCTTTGATAGTTTTCGAGGAATTTCGATTTTTCTCACTAGCTACGTTACATACGATACTATAACATTATTGTGGATCGTGGTAGCCATGGAAAACAATTGCGACGAAATAAAACAAACCACCTAAGCGAGAATATTAACAGTTTTTATTAATGAGAAACAGTAATTCAATAATTATTCAACATTGCGTCTTAGTAAATGCTCAAATAGACGGCCTTCTTGCTGAATACGCATATTGAGCCTTTTTCTCATGTTCTGTCTCCCTTCGGATAACATAAGAGGGGTCACTGTGCGACAAGCTTCGCGAATTCTATTTTTCATGTCCTCCGTTGTTGTAGGTTTAATAATATACACCCGATCTTTTATGTATCCCCATAGGAAAAAATCCAGTGGAGTTAAATCGCATGACCTGCGTGGCCATAATATTAAGCCATTACGTCCTATCCATTTCTCCGGGTATTGCTGGTTCAAGAATTTCCTTGCGTCCCGATAAAAATGTGGAGGTGCACCATCCTGTTGCAACCACATATTTAGTCGTCCTTCTAAATTGATATCCTCAAGTAACACAGGCAATTCTTCACGTAAGAAATGCAAATAGCTGCGGCCCGTTAATGGATCATCAAAAAAATAGGAACCGATAATTTGGTCATTAAGTATACCACACCACACATTTAGTGACCAATGATTTTGGTTTTGAACTTCTCGTAGCCAAAATGGATTATCAATGGCGTAATAGTGCATATTATGCCGATTTACAGCCCAGTTACTTTTAAACGTCGCCTGATCGGAAAACATTATGGAGCACAAAAAGTTGTTATTTAATTGCAGCCGTTGATTAATGATATTGCAGAAATCAATTCGTCTTGCAAAATCCTCTTCTTGCAATTCTTGATGAAGCTCAATGTGATAGGGATGGTACTTATACTTCAGCGTTGTTCGATTCACGTTTGATTTGGAGGTATCACATATCGTCGCTAATGTTCTAGAACTCACTTGGGGATTTTCTTGAACATTTAATAATATTTCAAGTTCTTTTTCTTCATTAGCTGCCCTTTTATTAACAACTTTACGTTTGAAGTATTTAACACTACCGCTAGAATCAAATCTATCCATCAAATTTTCCAAGCCAACAGTAGTAGGTATTCGACGTTCAGGATATTTCATTTTGTAGATTCGTTGTGCCAATAAAGGGTTTTTTTCAGCCTCGCCCAACACGTATATCATATCAATTAATTCATTTGTGGAATAATCCATAATTGCATAATTGATACAAGAATTGATAACAAGTTAAATGCGAAAACGACAAATTTAATATGTGTTTATTTTGACCAGTAGGAAACCTTTGTATCTTAGTAACGCAATTATTATTTTCCATGGCTACCAAGATCCATGCAATGCAATGTTATCGAAAATAAAGTAGCTAGTGTGAAAAAATCAAAATTACTCGAAAACTATCAAAGATAGATATAGGATATATTTGACAAAATGATAGATTTTTAATCCCGAATAAAATGAAATAAAAATATATAGGGTGTGCAATTAAAAAACTGATTTTTTAATTTGAGAATTTTCAAATTTGAATGGTTATAACAAACACCCTGTTGAGAAAATTAGAAATACTACTCGGTCTAAACGTTAGTATAATATCACTCATTTTTCACACGAAATATCAATTTTTTATTGTGAAATAACGGAACAATTGCCCATTCATCAACCCCACGAAAATGACCATAATAATCTTTAAACGCGAATATCTCAAGAACTAAAACTTTCAGCCAATCTTTTGTATGACAAAATATGTTTGTATGGACACGTAGAATTAAAACTAAAATCAAATACGGGGTGTTCTATTTAAAAAATCATACTTTTCACGTCCTGCTTTTCTGGCACACCCTGTATAACTTCCAATATTTAAAAAAAATGCACACTTCTTACCTCTACCCCATGGTCCATACAATATTTACACAAATAATTCTAGTTAAGCATAAACTTACTTTACTCTATCGTTGGGACACCCTGTACATACACCATCTTTTCCATCATGGCAAGGCTTTATGGACAGCGTTATACATACTTTGCCTTATGCAAAATCTAGAATTATTTCATTACCGTTTTTAAACCATCCTCCTTCAAACTACAGCACCATTCTCGGTGTTTTGACCTATGTAGTTGAAGAGACGAAGAAATTATCTGCACGCACCTGTATAATAACTTTTGATCAGTCTCTGTATATGAAAGCAAGGGACATTATTGCATCTGAACATGAGAGTATATGCTCAAATGTTATTGTCAGGTTAGGCGGTTTTCTTCTTCTAAGGTCCTTTTTGGGCTCCATTGGTTATACCATGGGTAGTAGTGGACTGTCCGAGTTGTGGTCCACAGTATACGCAGCCGCTTCGGTATAGCATATGCTCTCTGGTCACGCCAATGCTCGAGCTCTGCGGGCACATTTTCTCACTTACTCAGCTCTTTGTACATTAATGCTCGAAGAAATATCCGTAGAAGAGGAAGACCGAGCACATTTGCATAAATACTTGCCAATTTCAAAGAAGACGCCCCTACTTTTTACTCAATAGATGATGATTCTGTTGTAAAAAAGTTCAAAATGGTGATATCTGAATACATCAGAGAATTAGAAGGACGAGGCCAAACGGCTCAACTGTGGGTGCAATACCATTCGCTTATCACAATCGCAATGCATCTCATTCAAGCAGAACGTATGGGAAATTGGGAGCTCCACGTAGATTGTGTGAGGGCAATGCAGCCAATTTTTCATGCGACAGGACATTTTCCATACGCAAGAGCATGTCAGCTATACCTGTAAGACATGGACTCTCTTCAACAGAAAATGACACCTGGGGAATTTATACAATTCACAGAGAAGGGTTTTTTTACAATTCGTCGTACGGAAAAACTCTGGTGTGGCGTGTGGTCCGATATGACAATAGAGCAAACCCTAATGAGGAACATGAAAAGTGTCGGAGGCATTACCCACGGAAGAGGTGTTACTGAAAACGTCTTGCAGAAATGGATTTACGGATTATCAGTCGCATATCATGTTTGTGAGAGTCGGAAAGATTTTGTGGAATCGAAACAAAGAGTAGTTATCAACATGTCAAATTGCGCGGTAGCAGAATTGCGAAGGACGAAGCGGATGGCGAAAAATTTTTACTTTGGTTTAGGCAGCACTCGCCTCTCACAAACTTAGAGAATTTGGTTTCACTATCAATTGGGCTTGTCGCTGATGCTAATGTACACTGTCACAGGTCAAGAGAAAGTTTTCGACAAACTGATAAAGGAAAACACAAAATTCGGAGATTTAAAACTGAAGCGATTCAATATAACCAAATCAATCTCTGCAATAAACAATACCATGAAGATTAACGACGACTGTGTGATCCAGGTTGACACCACTCAATTACTGCAAAGAATAATCTGTACCATTCATTTGTCGCAAGATTTGAAGTCATGTTTTGCTTACGAGCTGGCAACAATTCCCCTTTCTATATTTGACGACAGAAACTTGATGAGAAAAGCGAAGAAGTCCTCGTTGTACGCTGTGTTTGATGCAGTACCAGAAAGACCTCTTGAGCCTGATGAGCCTGATGGAGGAAACCTAATTCATCGTGTGGTGTGGCCAAAACATGGAACATTTTCTGACATATACAATACGTACGTAAATTTCATTCGAAAGCGATACAGACAGCGCGTAACTGTAGTTTTTGATGGATATAGCGAGAATGAGGACAGTACAAAAAGTATTGAACGTTAGCAACGGCTTCTAAAACGGATATCTGCAGAAATAATTTTTGACAAACACACGCCAATTAGTGATTCGCAAAAGAATTTGTTAAGTAATCTTGCCAATAAGGATCGTTTTGATGCCGACTCGCTAATTGTTCAGACTGCGATCAACGCAGCCAACAATAATGAAAAATCCGTTGTTGTGGGGCAGGATATCGATTTGCTTACACTCCTTATCGCTCTTTGTCCGCAAGAGAAAGACATTCGCTTTTTGAGAGACACCCAAGGAAATATTAAGGAAAGGGTGTATAGTTCCCAAGACTTACAAAACTCGACAGTTTTAAAAAATTGCAAGAATAATATTTTATTTGGTCATGCCTTTAATGGCTGCGACACCACTTCTGCCTTTTTTGGCAAAGGAAAATCACAGACCGTAAACTTAATAAATATAAGAAAGGATTTACAAGAGGTGGTCGCCGTATTCAATAATCCTTCATCAGCAAAAGATGACATTGCAAGAGCTGGGGAAAAATTTACGCTTGCTCTATATAAGGCACCCCGAAAGGAAACATCTTTAAACCATTATCGATTCATTTTATTTAATAAGCTAGTTGGCCAGTCGAATAACGCAGTCATTTTGTCCAGACTACCACCTACATCTGCTGCAGTAACACAACATTCACATCGAGTTTTTCATCAAATTCATTTGTGGAAAGGAAGAAATTTGGGAGCAACTGAATGGGGCTGGAGAAAAACTAACAACATTCTAATGCCAGTGCTCACGACTCAAGCGCCAGCTCTAGCCTCAATTCTGCAGCTCATATCTTGCGGCTGTAAAAAGGGCTGTGGAAAGCGATGTAGCTGTGTAAAGGCTGCTCTACAATGTGTTCTAAATGTCATGGGCAGAGTTGTGTAAATTCTATCGAGGAGGTCCATTTTGCAGAGGCAATTGATTAAATATTTATATTTCATTAGTGGAATAGGCCTCCAGGGGAAACCACTTAAAAAACCTCAAGGGTGGTGTGGAAACACGCTTAAAGTGTAGAATGCACAGGTATAAAAAATCATCATATTACCACTAATACATTCTCAAAAATATTGTATCTAATCTTAATCTTGTAGAGAAAGAACTGCTCTACAATTTTCCTTCTATACATTTTTTTGCTCACGCTAATACTTTTGAAGATAATCGACGCAAAAGGCGGCGCAAGGCTCATTTTTACGTTCGCGCTTAAAACTATGCTTATTTTCAAAGGTCATTTATGAGCGGTGGGTGGGAGATACGCAAAAAAGTATTAACAATTTTTATGGAAAATTTAATGGAGAATCTAAAAAGTCCTATAACTTTTTCTCGTCAGAGATACGGTTTACGTGCAAAACGCAAAAAACCGTCGTGAGGTCACGTTTGGGGGTGGTTTTTTGGGCAAAAGGGGATGAAGCTCCCCCGGGAGGGTGGGAGCTCTTCGGATATGTATTCGGGTTCGCACTGGGAGTTCATAACCAAAATTTCAAAACTTTATAAATTTTTTCTTCTATTGTTTAATATTTTAATTTAGCACATAGTTTAAATAGATTTCATGTTGCTCCAAGTTAAATGAAAAGCAATTTACATTAATCAGTACATGTATTCAGTCCACCTATTGTAGAGTTATCAATATGTTATGTAAAAATTAGAATATTTATATTACATTGGGATTAAAACATTTAAATTAAAAAAAATATTCACTATCAGTGTCATTCTCAGAAGTGGAATCGTTAACAGATATAATTAATGGTTGCACAACCTCAAAATGTTTTTCAATTTCCCACCACTCTAACATAGACACTTCGGCATGTTTAATACATTTCTGCCAACATGTCCCATCAATTCGTTATAAGGATTCCATTCATATTTCTTTGGCATGGTCATCGTTAAATTTGGAATTATGTCTTCCTATATTTTTGTTGTAGTGTTCTTTGCAGTTTGCCCACACCAGTTCAATTGGATTCAATTGACAGTGATATGGTAGTAACCTTAATACTCTGTGTGTACGATTGTGTACTATTTCATCTATTTCATACACCTTTGGTATCGCATTATCTGAAACTAATTGCAGTAATTGTGTTTTAACGGGCTAAGTTCATAAGCTATGGTGTGGTTTAATAGAAAATTACATATTTCTTCCTTCTGAGATGAAGTATTTGGAATTTTTTCTAGAAGTTTGGAATGATAACTAGCATTGTCCATCCATTATAATTAAAGATGGTTCTTTAAACAATTTTGTAAACAACTCCGCCCACATACCTCCAAATCTAAAAAATACAGTTATTTTATTAGGAATTATAATGTAATAACTAAATTGCAACAAACCTTTTGCCTTCACCCATTGGCTTCTTCTTCAGATTTCCCTAGATTTATCATACCAACTTCTTTGGTGCGATCCTCGACGGAAAATCCAAGTTTCATCTAAGAATACAGGATTGTATAATTTTTCTTCTTTATTTTTGTAATATTCTCTTAAGAATTGTACACAATTGGCAGCAATATGTGATTGTTCCAGTAAACCTTTTCTACCATCATCTACTTTAGATGAAAAGCCAATGGAATGCAAGAGACGTCTTAAACTTGATTTACTGGAATCGAAAACTTGACTATTGCTTAATTCTTTTTGTAATAATGTCACGTAACATGTATACCTACAAAAACAGGTATAGTACTAGACACATTATGTTAAAAATTTTGCCGATTTCGTATGCATAATTTCAAAATTGGCATAATGGCCAACTTTGATGGTTTGCACTTTAAAAGAAACTATTGAATATACTGATCATGTCTTTCCAAAAGATATAACAATTCTTTTTAAGAACCATCTTATAACGACTTATTTTCAGTGGAATAATAAATTCTATAAACAGCTAGACGGTGTAGCAAAGGGCAGCCCGACGAGACTCGTTGCTAATTTTTACGTGGAAAAATTTGAAACATTAGCTGTACAAAATGAACCTAAGAAACATTTAATTTGGTATAGATGTGTAGATGACACATTTGTTATTTGGAGAGAGCAGTACATACATTTTTAGTTGCTATAAATGGTATTCGTCTAAGCATTCAGTTTATCATAGAGAAAGAAACTAATGGAAGTTTCTAGACTTACTAATATCTAAAACTAATCATTCTTTACCATTTAAGGTTTACCGAAAGCGGACACCTACCGTTAGATACCTTCATAAATTTGGAAACCCATTCGCGTCAAAAAATTACGGTAATTAAATCTTTTGTGGATCAAGCTAAATTAATTTGGGATCCTACATTTTTTAAAGATGAATATATTTATCAAAATCACTATATGATAATGGGTATTAACATAAGGATGCTAATATTTATTACACCTGTTGGAATCTTACAAATAGAATTAAATAAATCCTAATTGATCATGGCATTAGGACTGTTTCTAAACCTAGAAGAAAGTTTAAGCAACATTTAAGATCACTTAAATATGTTTCAAATTATCTTCCTGAGTGCTATGAGCATATGAGATTTTGTGGATTTGGTCAACCAAGCATGTTTTACATAATTTAAATCATGACATTCGATTTGACAATATGGAAATGTGGTCAAGACAACCTCATTATTATGTTCCTTTACGCGAAGCTATTGAGATATATGCAAAAACATCGTACTAACTTGAATAGACAAGATGAAGGTCTACGTTTAACCCTTTCAGTCACACTTATACTTGTTGTTGAAAAAAAATTCTAAAAACGTGTGCAATGGTTAATTGGCACCTTAGTAACATTTCAAAAGTTGAATTAAATTGGTACCCCCTCCCCTTTATTTTTTGCAGCATGTCCCTTGGGAGGGACAAGGTGACTAGGTGGAGTAAAATACTTTTATACACCAAAGAACAATTTATTAAGTAATAATGGAACGTTGTTTTATAAAACTAAAATAAAATAAAATTTAAAAAAAAGTAAACAATTAGAATGTTCACTGTCTTATTTTTTGGTGTGAAATTCCAGAAAACAATTTCTGTTCTTCATAACGCACAAATGCACCTTACATTTAGAGCAGAAAATGTGAGTCTTCAGCTTACAGTTCTCCATCTCGCAGCGGGAATTATCTGGTTTATTATCATATTCTGGAAAATGATTGTAACCATCATACCTAGATACTGTATGTGGTCTTATCTCGTGGAACTTCTTTTCGGGCGAAACAGTTGGCGAATTATCGCTTGATGGTCGGCCTCGTTTAGGAGAAGCTTTGTATAGAATAAGATGTTCAACTTCTTGTCGAAAAGCGAGCAAATCCAATATATTATTCTTTTGAACCCCAAGTGTTGTAACCATGTTTTTATATTCAATCCAAGAATTTACTAATGCAAGGTCAATCGCATGCGTGATCATTTTAACTGTCCATTTCCTGGATCTGACACAAGAACGATAGATACTCAACAGGAAATCTAACTTATCTACTCCGCCCATGTTACTGTTGTAGTATTTAATTGCTTCTGGTCTTGTGACATCCACGTAAGATTTTTTTTCTTATCCCACCGTCTGCAATTATTAGTAGTATCGATACCTACGAAGTTGGAGGCTGTCGTTACCGCCGTGTTATCGTACCATTTAGTTATAACTATTCCATCTTTGCTGAGAGAGATCGCTGAAGACCCCCGCCCTGATTTCTTCATTTCCTTATCTGTAGGTAATTTTGGTTGAAAAAAGCGATTCAGTCTGGCTGGCACAACTGCATATATGAGTTTTGATTGCAGAAATTGAAAAAGATGATAGGTACTAAAATAATTATCCAAAATAATCCATGATTGCTTTCTCGTATTCTGTCAGAAAGTTGCATGACTACTCCAGCTCCTAAACCAAAATTGCTATATATTGGATTTATTTCCATAGTGGATCCCTGATATATTATAAAGTCATAAATGAGACCACTTTGTCCCGCTAACACGAAAATCTTTACGCCCCATTTCTTGGGTTTGTTACTGACATATTGCTTTACGTTCAGGCGGCCTTTGAAAGGTACCATTTGCTCATCAACACAAAGGTACGTTTCTAAAGGTAATTCAAAACATGGTTGTCTTATTGAGTCATACAACCTACGTACCTTCCGTGAATGATCTTTATTTTCGTCTTCACGTGAAGTAACGTCAGCTAAATGAATGGTTTGGCGAAATTTGCTGAATCTATTAAAAGCCATGTTATCTTTCACCAAAGAAATTCCAATGAATGAATTCCAGTACATTCTTTCACGAGGAAATTGTAAATTTCCCATTATAACGTGGATACCGAAAAATTTTTTTATTTCTTGGTCCGTTGCTGGAGCGAATCTAGCCACTGTCTTTTGAGTGGCATATAAATTTATCATTTCTGCCATTTATTTAAAAATTTGATCAGGAACGTATTTTTTTTTAAATTCTATTGGTGGTGGTAAATCTATCACATTTGAAGGGTCTTGGTAGTGCCAAACAATTGGTTTCGTTTCATACTGGATGCCATCCATCCATTTTACTTTATTTTTCACGGTTAATTCGTGGTCTTGAGAAAATTTTTTTATTTCTTCTTTCAATTGCTTATCTGCTTTATTATTATCATTCGACGTATTTTCTTCTAAATTTCGGCTTCCTCGACATCTTCATCGGTTGAAATATTATTTAAATAAATGGCTTCCTCATCTTCAGCAGCTTGCAGCGATTCTTCGTTCCATCCATCGTCTTCATCATCAGATAAGAAAGGAACGTCCGAGTCATCATCATTTTCTAAAATTTCAAACCGTACTTCATCTGTTAGAAATCTTCGCGACATGATCTGTAGAGTAAGCCATATATCAACGTTATGCACGTAAAAAAAGTTGCAAAAGGGATGCAATACTTTTTCGTAAAACATGGAATTTAGGTCCACACAGTACGTTTGTCCCTTTCAAGGGACATTAAATTAGGGCCCTTATTTTTCCTCTATACGATAATAGACCGGAAAGATTTATATTTAGGTATGAAGTATAATTGCTTTACTTACCACTAATCACTATAGTTCACTTTTGTTTATAAAATTAACAATGTTACCATTCACAAAACAACGTAAACAAATGCACGAGTGACACTATGATAAATTCGGGTAGACTGTAATATCGGTAAAAATTTTCCTACTTAAAAGTAGATGGCTCCAATATTTTTACTTAATGCATATGGTGTTCCTCCAGCAGGACAAGCTGACTTCAAACGCTAAATGAACTCCACGGCCATATCTAGCCCAATATAAACTGATGTCCCTTATGCGGGACGCTGTGACTGAAAGGGTGAAATAAGTTTTGGCACCTTATAATCAAAATCATAATTTTAGCTTTTGGTACTGCTAGATTTTTGTTGTGGTTTTACTAGACTTAGAAGTAAATCATAAGAATCATATTAATTGTAAACATAGTCCTTTCACAGTACAATAACCATTACAATTATTTGTTATATCTTTAATTAGTACGTCAACTTTCTATTTGTGAATACTTTATCAATTTCAAATTAAAGTTTTTCAAAACTTTACACTTACTTACTTGATTAAATTTTGTTAAGTTTGTTGCATGATTATGACATTTTTCAGTGTTAGCTTTCATCCTTAGAGCATGTTCTGATTTGTCATTTTCAGGACAGTTAAATAATATTTAATTTATTAAGGATGTAGCTATTCTTTGCTCAAATAAAAATAATTAAATATTATAGTTGGCTTCATACATTTATCAAACTTTTACATTATAGCAGGTTTATATTTTCGTTTTTAATTTTCATAAATTTGTTTTAACATCTTATATAATTCTTAGAGATATTAGATTTACTGAGAACGATAACAGTGATTGTTATCGAAATGTAGTTATAAACAAAAAAAAATTGACAAATCTCTGCAACTTACTACGTTAGTACATTTAGGATACATTTTAAATAATTTTTAAATACTTGTCGCCCATTCGCAAATTAATTATCCCTAATTGTACTAATACCTAATTCCATAAAACATAAGATTATCTTTGCCAAGAATTTGTCAATTATTTAAGCACCTCGTTTTATTTTGCAACGTGATACATGTATTTTAAATACTATTTTATTTTACGTATTTCACATCCAAAATGTTACTTTCGTGAGCGCAGAAATATGTCTATGGTTTTATAAAATATTGCTATTGACCTTGCAACTTTATGTCAGATGGAGGTTAACAGACATCTAGATGTTAACTTTGAAAAAAAAATTCTAATGCCGCCCGCTTCCATAAAAGTATGGATAATAGTCTATTTTTTTCATTTTTAACGCTTATTTGGGTTTGTATTGAGAAACTTTATAAAGAAAAGTTATGTAAAAATGAATTATCTTTAAAAATATTGTAGGTAGCGGACCAAATAAACGTTTGTCAAATCGCAATTGTTACCGCCATAGAAAAAATAATTCATGGGTTTTTAATATCTTATAATAAGTCGTGATTCACTAATGTTTTCAGTGACATTTTATTTTATGTGTTTTATGTAAGAAATATTGGAATGTACGTCATTGATATTTGAGTAACGGTTGAAATGAAAAAAGAAATATACAATAGGGTAGAGAAACAGGTGTTCCACCTCAACTGGAGTGACGAATCGTTGAAAATTTTTACGCGCACATTCTTGATGTAAAACCTCACTAGCTTAATAATTAGTTACGTCGGAACATACCGCAAATCAAAAGACATTTTTGTTTGGTTTTGTTGAATCTCGAGACCTAAATATGGGGTTTGTTACGGATTTTTGTTACGGCATATTTTTAAAATTAAGATTTCGTTCAATAATGAATGAGAAAAATCTTCCTACTTAATAGTTTCTTGTTGTTTTTATTACAGGCGCGATTTCGAGGGTAAATATATGTAGTTGAAGTCGGAGGTGAGAGGCAGTTGCGATTAGAGTTTTGATTGAGCCGGATCGATTTGATTGTTTTAATTAGAAACTCTCATTGTAAACCGTTCCGTCTATAAATATTTTTGTCGTGTACATTTTAGAAAACTAAAACCCGAATTCATCCTTTCCTTTTTGTGTAGGTTTTAATGCAATTAATCTATTATTAATCGCCGTGGCGTAGAGTTTTAAACCTCGTATTTTAACTGGTCGTGTTTGTGGGAAAGTGTTTAACTAAAGGGAATATGTTGAAGTTTAAGTAGGTATTTTAATGTAATTAAAGCTCATAGCAAACAATCCAACAAGCCTATGTAACGTATTAAAAATCAATCATTGCTTTGCAAGAAGTATCTAATTATGAACGCCGTCTCCTTAAGGTAAACTCTGTTAAAAAGAAAAGGGTTGCGCTCTAGACAGTACCGTAACCCTTCTCCTTTTAGTGTGACTTGTCATTGTTGACTGTTTATATTTGTGTAGAGATGGGCATGGACAAACGTGTAAAGGCAAATCCGGTTACATTGTAAATAGGGTTTACGCAACACTGGTTCAGATGACACCTCGAATTCCATTTTCACTATTTTTTCTATTGTTTTGTATAGATGAATATGTAATCTGAGAAAGGGGCGCTTTATTTTCTAACGCAGTCACTTACGCTTGTGTATCTGTCACGTTGTTATGATTTATTTGCACATACCCTTGTAAGGCTTTGTTTTAGAGTTTTTTGTCTTTGATTCAGTCTGTTTAATTATGATGGTTTGCTTGCGAACTAATTTCTCTTTATATGTAATTTATTGTAATTGTACGTATGTATTTTGTGCTTTACTAGTCACTAAAAAATTGTGTACGTATAAATTCCTTGCCTATTTTCTTTGCAGTTACCTTATTTTACCTGTGTAATCTTACTGTTATATTTTATAATACCGTAATTTGCCTCATTTTTTATTGCTTATTACTCAAGGACCGGCATGATTTGTTTTATAGGGCCACATGTTTGGTAATACGATATTTATTCTGATGTATTTATGACACAATTGTGGATGTGATTGCTTTGTTTTTTTATTGCTTTTTATTTTCTTGTTCCTTAATGCATTAATTTTGTACGCACTTTAATCTGATTTAATGGTGTTTTGTTATATATTGAACCTTTTACATTGTTTTTTTTATTTGACTTATTAATGTACTTGTGCAATTACTTATTTATGAATAAATCGGGTTTTCTTGGTGGTCCTTTCCCACCAAAGTAAATTAACGGGTTGAACCATCCTTTGCGTAAAGCTCGTTAATTCTAATTTGAGTAGTTTCATTGTTTACCTTTCCCACATAATGCAACACTTAACCTCATCAAGCCTATCTAATTCAAATAACACAGCGTAGCTACCACTAGACGACCAATTATTTGATTCGATTTGAGGTTTGCGAGTAATTAAATATCAGACTGGTAAATAAATTCTAATGTTTTAATAATTGCCAAGAAAGTCAATGTAAGACAAGCAACTAATTTGTGTAATAGTAGCATTACTGTCAGTAAAGTCTAGATACATCACTTAGCGATTGTTTTGTTCTTGAATTTGAATTATTGCGAATAAGTTCAAATTACACTTTTTAAGATAGGGTGCCTGAGTACGCTACAATATCTTTACACAATTTCTTAGAAAGTTCATCGTTGTTCAGATATTGAGATAAATTGAACGTACACTTAAATTTTCCTTTAGGAATTTTTTTGCGGCCAAATTACCCATCGTATCAAAAAACTGCATAGCGTATAATTAATGTATTGCTTTAAAATACATCCTGGTATTTATATATCATTGCAATATGCAACTGTTTAAGAAATATTTGACAAAAACCAAACCTGATCATAATAATCTACGCGCGTACGCACACATCTCACCCCCCACCCCCTCACCCAAACACATTACTCGATCTTGAAAAGACTGTTAATCGTTGTAAAATAAGGTAATAAGTCGATTTAGCGTTAGAGGAAAAAAAGGCGTAACGTTCTATACCTACGTGTGTTCATGGTTAGAAGTCAAAAAGTGGTTAAACAGATTGGATTTTTAAAATATACACTAGCAGGAGTGTATAGCTAATATAATTCACGCGTGCTAAGTAACGACGGATAACTGCTACTTTTCATAATTTTGCCAATAATTAGCACCGTTGGTAAAATCTACAGGGTATACACGGATCGCGTTCATTAAAGTGTTTTGAAGTTTCAGTCAACCAGGAATTCTGAAATTTTGAGATGAGATATTAGGCATTACTAGTTTCTTAAAATATGTTCATAATCACTATTATACCGAAAGTATGTATCAAGTTGCTTAGTGTATAGTACTTATTTATGAATTGCACATAAATTTCTGATTTCAGTGTAAACAGGCATGGAAAATATTATCGCCGGTCTAAGTTATAATAAGTAAAACAAAGACAGCACAATCAGTTTACGTGCTAAGTGAGACAGAAATACACAACAAACTAAAAGCGCTGATGCCATACATGCGTCTTTTGAGTAGGTTAGTATCAATGACACATTTAATAGGGAATATGCATAAAATTTAAATTGGTCTCAAATATTTTTTTCTAGATTCTTTAATGTCTTTACATTATACTCAAAAGGTTTTTTTTTTGGTTAGTTATTATTTAAACCCAGAAAATATTAAATAAAAAGTGAAAAATAAGGTACGGAAATTCAAACTTACAAAACGCGCCACCATTGGTCGAAACGCAATGTGACGTCATTTGTCATGTCAATAAAGTCATTTGATTCATCGACGTCGATATTCATACTGTGTTTGTAGTGTTTGTGAGAAAAATTGGTGGTAAAAACTGTATTTCTGTGTGATTACTTGTAAATAATGTTTGTAATCAATCTAGGACGATGACAGAAACTGGTTTTGTGAAACCACAATCGGATAATCTACCGAAAATTGATGCATTTACGATGTCGCCATATTTTGCATCAAATCTCGATTTGACGAGCGCAGGGATCAAAGGAGTGAAAGCTGCAAGGTAATCATTATGTTACATGGTATATTTTTGGCTCTTTTTCAATAGCAGTTATCATGCTACCACGCATTACGTTTTCAAAATGTTTCTCGTCCTCTGAATCATCTGACAATGAACTTATCTGAGATGAACAACTTGGTTCATAATATTCAGGGGATGTTACAGAAGAATAAGATGATATAGAAGTACTATTATCAGCCGGGTTATTATCGAACACTTTTCTTTTTAAAACAGATAGTTTTATTGGTGAAGTTCCGATATTGTTTGATGAAAAGGTAATGGTCCTACATTGTTTTTTTCAGTAGTTATTTTTACATTGACACCTTTACTTCTGTACATAGGTTTAATACTGACTTGCACAGCTTTGTCACTCTGTAATTTATCTTCAGTATAAGAAGTGCAGGGCTGTGTTTGATGATCACATACTTCAATACTGGAAGTATTGGGTTCTGCTTGATTAATATCACATACATTTGTATGGGACGTACTAGGACTTGCTTTGTAATCACTTTTTTGTGGAGGTTGTGTTAGCATTCTCTGAAAGAGCTTCATTTACCAGTGCTAGTCTTTGCTTTTTAACCACGGCCATTCTTTCAACTGGTGGTGGCATATTCCGTTTTGACACGAAAATATATGAGGAACAACTCTTTTCTTTAACCGTAGACTACGTTTTTCTCCTTTCTGTTTCATTATATAATATTCAGTATAATTAACTGTATCTTCTTTAACTTAAAATAAATCATCAATCATCAAAATTTCGTAAAACCACAATAGGAATAATTAGAGATTTTTTTAATGAACTTTTGTAAACTAGGTTAGGTTAATTTTATACCGAATCTTCTACTGCTAACACTAAACTGTACTTAAATATATAATACACATACATAAATATAGCATACTTACGTTAAAAGGACCTTCACAACAAAATAAAGTCGATAATGGAGATACATTATCCCTTCTCATCATCTTACACCATTGTTTTCGTTCTTTCGCATCGCAAGGAATACGAAAAAGCACTTTATCGGGTGTACTAATAATAGTGTTTTTGCACTTCGGTACCATACTATATTTGTAAGAAGGTTTTCTTAACTTCTCCATGATTTATATAGTAATTGAAAGTGAAAACAAGTATGAAGTAACTGAAACGCTACAGTAAACAAACAGGGGTCATGACAAATGACGTCATAAAAAGCGCGCGCTAAATGGCGCGTTTGAACGGCTCAAATTTATTCAATGTTTTAAATTGCACTTTGGGAAATAATTTGATTATTTTCAAGCCTATTTATATTTTTTTCTATGTAATAAAGATGTAAATGATCAATTTAAGCAATAAAAAAAATGATGCATCTTCTTCTATTGCTACTGTCAACGAGAATTGAAAATCAGTGTTTTATATTTATGTATTCCACTAAACTAAAGAAAAAATACGGATTATTAAGTGATATTATTCAAGAAGCACTGCACAAGAAATAATGGGCAGGTTTGCTTTTTCCTTTGAAAACAGGCCAATTCCATCAGAAGGTACGATTATGCGTACTGTTTGTAAATTTAAAAGATATGGATGTTTAAATAATTGTAGAACATGCAGTAGCATTGATGGTAATGATGATGAGCATCCTGGTCGTAACTTAAACGAAGAGCGCGAACTCCAAGAAATTGCAGTCTATAGTTTAGCAGAAAGTAATTTCCCGTGCAATAGTACAACAATTGCTGGCGAAGTGAATATTGAACCAAGAACAGTTCGCAATATCTTCAAAAGAAAAAATACCGTTGCTATAAGTTGCAAACTACACAAGAAATTTTTCCAACAGGTCATCAAAAGTGTATGGAATTTTGTGAAGATATGATGAATCGGGATAATGAAAACGAAAGCTTTATTGAAAACATTTAGTTTACCGACGAGTGTTCTTTTAAGTTACATGGCCATCACAATCCGTCTGTTGCGGTTGGTTACTCTTGGGAAAACAAACACATTAGTATTCTTTACCTGACACAATACCCCCAAAAAGTTAATGTGTGGGCAGGAATTTTAGGCAAACCAAAAGTTCCAGCTGTTCAACGCCTCAATATAATTTATGATGACATTTGATATCAAGCAGATGGCTGTCCTGCTCATACTGCAATAAGAGTTCAACAGTTTCTGGAAACCACCGAGATCTGATGGAAATTCTTGCGTCGTATGCTAAAAATGCTGATAACATCGATCACGAGTTTTATCTCGTTAGTGGTCTGCAGCAGGATACTAGGTACATGTTTAGGCTTGCAGCTAAAAACGGAGTTGGGTGTAGTGATCCAGGTGTTAGTTCATCCCATATTTCAACGTCTAGATTTGGAGCGCCAAAAATACGTCTCTAACAACAGCTATGAAACATTTACAACAGATTACCGATAGTGGATAGGAAGTCGAGGAGGAAATAAAACAGAGACCAGATTATAATTTAGAAACGTCACCAGTGGATTGGGCAAATGGTAGCGCTAGTGATCATTATGAAGTGATTTCTGAGATATCTAGAGGAAAATTCTCAGCAGTCCTTAAAACAATTGATAAAGAAAGTGATAAGGTGTTGACTGTAAAGTACTTTGATCTTAGTTTAGATAATGCTGACAATATTGATGGTGGATTTGCTGCGTTGCGTTCGTTAAGGCATGACCGAATTGCTGGACTTCTAGCTGCATATCGAACAAATACTGAAGCTACTTTTATATTAGAAAAATTGCAAGGTGCGGATGTGCTTACCTATTTAGCAAGTAAACATGAGTATACTGAACAAACCGTTGCCACAATAGTTAGTCAAGTAAGAGCAAAATATGGGGGTACTATACACGGTGTTTATATATTATGGTTAAAGACATCAATACTCCCGCTCAAAAAGTATTGTCGATGTGTTAGGTGGGCATTTAACAAAGTTTGTGCCTCTACAATATACAGGGTGTCTCTAAAAGGTCTGTAAAAATACTAGGACAAATTCCTCAGACTAAAATATGAGGATCTAGTCCAATTTACCTTATTCTAAAAGTTAATCGTTTCCGAAATACAAGGTGTCAAAGTTATTATTTTTTTTAACCCTTTTTTTTAAATATCTATCTTAATAATAACAGAATTTGCGTGAAATTTAGTACCTAGAGGTTTTCTATGATGAGAAATTTAGATTTGTCCATACTTTTGATGTATCTCCAGAGGGCGCCACCAGCAGCTATTTGTCTACACTTAAAGCTCCACAATCTTTTTTCTACCTCGGTATATCAAATTTCTAGTGAGAAATTCTTATTCCCTGATATGTTTTCTTCAAAAAAGGTGTACCTTTTGGTTGTCGCTTCGAGCAGCAATTCCTGTAATAATCGAATTTAAATGATTCATTGCGTACTAAAATTCATCATAGCCCTCCTTCACACTTTATCCAGGCTTTGGACTGGCCAAAGAAGTTTTAAGCCTGTTTAAGGACCAACCGGCCAACAACAGAACTTTACACAACACAAGAAATAAGAATGAACTGGCAAAGAACACGAGGAATAGCATACAACGTCAACAAACGACCAAAACAACAAACTTTTATTAAATCATAAATTGTTCAATTAAACTCTAAGTAAATATTGAAAGTGACCCCCGTTTTTATGTACACAACGATTAATTCTACGGAGAAAATTAAACTGCATCCTATCCATCATATCTGCATCTAATCCTAAAATGTTTACTGAATTTTGTATTCAATCCCACAATTGGTCTTCAGTGTTTGTTGATTTAAAATATACCATATCTTTAAGTGTTCCCCATAAAAAGTAATCCATTGGCGTCCAATCCGGTGAGCGAGGTGGCCAATTTGCAGAAGCATTATTTCTTCTGCCGATTCCGAAAATTTTCATGTGGTGGTGCACCGTCGTGCATGAACCACATATTTTGCCTAACAATTAGTAGAAGTTCATCAAATAAATTTGGCAAATTTACTAAATGCGCTAGGAAATTTAAACCATTTAAACGAGGTGGTCAAATTACAGGACCTATGATAAAACTGTCAATAATTAGCTAAAGCCATTAGTAAAAACTTTGGAACATCTTCATTTCCCCCCCTGACATCTATTGACGGATCGGTAGTTGCTGATTCTGCAGACAAAGCCAATGTTTTGGTGGATTTGTTTGCATCAAATTCGTGTCTCAATGATTGTGGAAAAGATGTGCCCCTAGTCAACTCTTCTTCATACGTTATGAAACCAATTCATTTTCGGTACAAGCTCTTGGAATCGAACATCAGTAGCTTGATCTCAATAAGGCGACTGGCCCAGACGGTATCACTATTATCTTAAAGAAATGTTCTCCGAACTAGTACCGTCCTATCTAAGCTCTATACGATCTCTATGTCTTCTGAATTCCCTTCATCATGGAAGTTAGCAAATGTTCAATCTATTCCCAAAAAAGGCGATAAGACCGATCCCTCAAACTACCGACCAATTGCCATCACTTCCATTTTGTGTAAAATTATGGAAAAGCCATCAATCAGCAACTGCTCACGTTCCTTGAAACTAACAAACTCCTTAGTGACCACCAATATGGGTTTAGGCAAAGCCGTTCTTTCATATGTGACCCAAGTATACAACAATACAGTAGAGCAGTCCGGTGAAACAGTTGTAGTCGCTTTAGATATCTCAAAGGCATTTGACCAAGTTTGCTATAAGTGTTTACTTGCCAAACGCACCTCGTTTGGGTTAAATAATACGCTCATCAACTGGGTTTCTAGTTTCCTTGATAAAAGACGAATATGTGTCGTAGTTGATGACTTTTTTTCAAAAGAAGTTAGTATTAATCCGGGCGTACCACAGGGATCCGTTATAGCGCCTACACTTTTTCTGCTGTACATAAATGACCTTATTTCTTCAACAACTAACCCCATGCATTGCTTTGCTGACGATAGCACTCTTCACTGTAGTTCATCTCAGTCTACTCATAGTGATAATCCACCTTCTATGTCAAATCAAGAAGTTAAAGCTGAAATGGCAAATTCAATCAACAAAGACATTCAACGTATTCGCGGATGGGGAAGCAATAATCTAGTTAAATTTAATGCTAATAAAACCCATACGTTCCCTAACCGTATTATTAGTTGAAAAGGTACTATTAAATATCCTCCTCGTTCACCTGATATCGCACCGAACGGCTTTTTTTGGGGGGATACGTATCCCAGCAAATTTATGGGCACAGGCATGAACGTGAAAACAATTTGGACGAACTTCCTGTCAAAATTACGGACTCTCTAACAGGATCATCCATAGATTAGGTTGCTGCCTTGCGCAAGGTGGAGTTCTTTTTGAAAATCTTAGAGTTTTGAAAAAAGTGTATTCTGTTTATTTTTAAAAATAGTTGGTTTTTCATAAGAATCATAATGCTAAAGTTAAACCTTAAACTTAAGTTATACTATCAATGTAAATGTTAATTAATTTATTTATTTATTTACATGCTACATTACAGTCGAAAGCCCAATTACAATGTAGCAGCACTAAGCATTATATAATACTAAAGCAGCAAATACATTAGAACGTACAAACACAACTAAATTAAAATTCCAACAAATAAAAATCAAACTAATTCAAACCCTGAATTGGCTAACTTGAACAAAAAATTTTATTTTCAAATTGTGCCTACATACTTCCATGACAAATAATCCAAACCCTTATTATTTATTACATACCAAGCTATTGAGGTGCCATTAATACACTAAGTCTAGGCTAAGTGCGTATTTTAATAAAAAAGATTGTAAATTATCATTAAAAATATCTAAGTCAGTTGATGATTCATTATACAGACGCAACATACTGTTAATGGGTGAATACATTGAAACGTTAGTGCACGCGAAAGCAACATGAAAAGCATGCGAGAACGACAAAAATAAGTTTCTACGGCAATTCCAATTTGATTGAGCAACTCCACACAATCAATATGGCCACGAACAACTTTGTAAAAAAATTTTAACCGCAGAATTTTTCTTTGCGTAGTTAAACTTTGCATATTAAACATAGCCAGTAACTGAGAGGTAGGAGTTAAATTCGAATAAAATCCATTTGTTCTATAAAATAAATATATTAGAAATCTTTTTTGTACCGGGTGAGTCATTATGGAAGGACGCCGGCTATATCCCAGAAAGAGCTTATGTTATGACTTCCAAAAAAAATCTATAAATGTGGCCAAGAGAAAATGCTGGAAATAATTTTAAAGTTTGTAAATAGACCGCTAGGTGGCGTAACTGCTGTAGTAAATTAAAAAATGTCTAGTAAGTAACAGAAACTTAAGGAAAAGGTATAATGGAAATATCGTAGTTGTATTTTTGGGACACTTTTGCCCATTTTTTGTATAAGAAGTTTTTCTCTAACTTCACAGGTTTTCCGTAGGGGGAGCTGCGAAAGTTGTCAGACAAACACGTAATTATCTTCGGAACCAATCATCGAATCTTAAAAAGTAATATTTCGTTGGTAAGGTCTTTTTTTGCGCTATTCGTTGATGTATTAAAAAGTTAAGTTTGATTAACGAACAAAACCGCTAGAGGACGCTCTCCAAATATTGCTGAAATTTTAGCGATTTTCTTCAAAATATTAAATAGAATGGTATCTTTTTTATATTTTATTCAAAAAGAGTATAAAATTTCGCCTATACCCTGAAAATTTCAAGTCGATGTCTCTGTAGGTTTCAATTTTATACCTACTTTAAGTTTAGATCCAAAAACAATAAAACGCAAAGTTTTTTGACATAATAGTTTATTACTTAGGCCAGCTTTTATTAACACGGGTTAACCCTGCCCTGAGAGTTAATCCCAGAAATTCGATAATACTGACAGTTATTATCATCGAGTTTCTGGGGTTAGTTTATTACCGTTGGTTAATAATTACACCCGGTGGACCATCGAAAATTAACTAGGGATGAGTAGTACGCCATTACTCAGTAGCGACCTAAGTGCTCAAAATGCCTGCCATCATTATCAATACACATCTGCAACCGCTGTTGCGTTGACAAAACAGCGGTTTATATCTCCGCTGTGGAGAGGGTGCGAATGGAATTTCTTATCCTAATGACCATATTTTCAGGCGTAGTTGGCCTGGTTGTAAAAACAAGGTCCTTTATTGTTCCCCAAAAATAAAATTCTAAACAAGTTAGATCTGGGGACCTAGAAGGTAACAATGGTAATGGTTATTAAGCTGTTAAAGTTAAGAATGAATAAGGAAATGTAGGTACCTAGCTGGCCATGCAAAAAAGCTCCCTCTTCCTGTCCATGTATCAAGAAAAGTGTTACTCAAAAATTCACGCACGCGTACTGAAAAATGTGCCGGACAGCCGTCATGTTGGAAAAACATCCGCTGCCTAGTAAGCAGCGTCACATCTTCTAAAAGTAACGGCAAATCGTTCCGCAAGAAATTAAAGTACGTTTCACCATTAAGTGGTGCGTCAAAAATGTGAGGACCAATAATTCGACCTCCTAAAATACCGCACCAAACATTGACGCTCCACCAGCCCTGATGTTGAATTTCTCGCATCCAACGAGGATTGGTTCTTGACCAATAATGCATGTTATGACGATTTACTCCACCATCACTGCGGAATGTAGCCTCGTCAGTCCACAATATTTGCAATAACAGATGTTAATTATCTATGAGCATATTCGACAGCCAATATCAGTAGTCTAAACGTTGCTCATAATCAGCTGCAGTCAGTGATTGATGAAGGACTACATGGTATGGATGTAATCTAGATTAAAATTATGGTTTTTTAATAGCTATAACTTTACTACTTTTAATAGCTAACTTTTATTTAAACCTTACTTATGTTCTTTCACAATACGCTGAACAGTAGTTTGTGTTAGTCCCAAGTCATGAGCTAAAGCTCTTGTGCTACTATGTGGATTAATTTCGATATATGCTAGAACGTTTATAACATTTTCTTCCGTTAGAGATCTGCGTGCTCTGTAAGTAACTGGGGGATGAATTGTTCCTGTAGCTCTCAATCGTTGTAATAATCGAGTAAAAAGTAAAGCAAGAAAAGAACTTTCCAACGAAATATTAGTTTTTAAGATTCGATGACTGGTTCCGAAGATAATTACGTGTTTGTCTGACAACTTTCGCAGCTCCCCCTACGGAAAACTTGTGAAGTTAGAGAAAAACTTCTTATACAAAAAATAGGTAAAATTGTCCCAAAAATACAACTACGATATTTCCAATATACCTTTTCCTTAAGTTTCTGTTGCTTATTAAACATTTTTTAATTTACAACAGCAGTCACGCCACCTAGCGGTCTATTTACAAACTTTAAAATTATTTCCAGCATTTTCTCTTGGCCACATTTACTAATTTTTGTTTTGAAGTCGTAACATAAGCGGTTTCTGGGATATAGCCGGTAACCTTCCTTAATGACTCATCCGGTACATTTTCGAAATTTTTTATATACATTTTTCTACACGGCTTCTAAACTCTGGAATGATCTCCCTAGTTCCTGTTTTCCTATCACTTATGATATGAGAAAATTTAAGGTAGCTGTTCATAGGCATCTATTGGCAAATAATTATCCCTCTATCCATCCACCTAAGTGTTCCTGAGTGCTTTAGCACGATAGGCCTAATTTAGCCTGTTCAGGTCCACAATCATAAAAAAAAAATATGCACTTCGTAAAATAGACTCCACACGACGGAAGCATATTCCAAATTAGACCTAACCAAAGAAGTGTATAGTAATTTCCAGGTGGATATCGATTTAAATGTCTTTCTTTGCCTAATCAAAAATCCTCAATTACGATAAGCTTTACTTACCACATTTGAATAATGTGACGCAAATGTCAATTGGTTGTGAAGCAAAACACCTAGCTTTAGGATTTCGCCATTTATACAGTAATCGAATTGCACTATATGGCGGCTTCCCCTGGCAAAGATTAACACGTGGCACTTCGACACATTAAAAAATAATTTATGAGAGGACATCCATTTACTAACTTGCTTTAAATCCCATTGGAGATCTACCCTACATTAAACATTTCTAATTACTTTAAACAGTTTTAAGTCATCTGCATAAAGTAGGATCTCTGCGGACTTAACACAATCAACAACCTCGTCAATAACCAGATTAAAAATTACAGGTCCTAACACAGAACCCTGGGGTACCCCTTCGATGCATTGTCTTTGTTCCAAACGTACTGAGGCCGACTGGACAGGTACGATTTAACTAACTGTACAATATTATGTGATGTTCCATAATACCTAAATTTTGATAAAATTATGGAATGGTCCACTCTATCGAATGCCTTAGAAAGGTCAGTAAATATAGTATCTACTTGATAACCAGCATCCAAGTTAGTACTAAGCAATTGAGTAAAACTGGTTAAATTAGTAATAGTTGACCTCCCTGCAATAAAGCCGTGCATCTTCGGTGAAAGATGCGGAGTGAGTTTTTTAAATACGTTTTTATCTCAAATTAATTCAACAATTTTTGCTGGTGAGATAATAAAGCAACAGAGCGAAAGTTATGGAATGATTGACGGCTCTCACCTTTATGAATAGGAATAACTTTGGTACGTTTCCAGTATTTGTGACTAAACAATAATTAAAAATGATCGATAAAGGTACAGCAAATACTTCCTAGTACCCTTTAAACAAATACTGAGGTAACAAACAGGTCCAGTCGATCTTTTAGATTTTAAACGTTGAATAGCTTCTAAGACATCGAACACCTCAACTGCTCCAGGTTTAGGTTTATATTCAAAGAATCAAATTTAGAAGGAAGAACAGGGTGCTCAAGGTTACATTGACTAGAATAAATAAATAAGCAGATTTAAAAAATTATGCAAATTTATTTGCTATCTCATAGTTGGATTCAAGCACTACACCCTCATGCGACATGGCATCCCCTCATGATTATGTTTTTTAGCATTGTTTATGAATGACCAAAATTTTTTAGGTTCACGCCGAATATTATCTTCTATTTGCGCAATATAAGAATCATACGCCCAGGAAATTTTCTTTTCGACATCAGCTCTCGCAATACTAAACGCTTTGTACATTTCCGAACGTTTCAGATCATTTGCCAATTGTAAACGTTTAAATTTCTTAAATAATTTATGTTTATTCTAAATACATTTTATAATTTCAGAAGTGTACCACGCTGGGTATGATGAGCTACATTTAGGGCAAAATAGTTCTAGTATTCCATAGATAATGCTGTAAAACTGTCGCACCATTTCATTCACGTCCTGTATATTATTTAAAATTGACCAATCAACTGCTTCTAAGCTGTAATACATTTGTAAAAAGTTTGCCTGAGAGAAATTGTAATAAAAATTTTCAGTTACTCTATTGCCACATTTGGAATATTTTAGACTAGTTAATTTTAACAAAGCAGGATGATATTGATCTACTTGAACTAGCGCCTCTTTACACGGGCACAGTAACAGATTTTATATTTGTCAACACTAGATCTAAAGTCCTACCTAAGTTGTTCAGAACATTATTCTTAGTATCGAAATTATTAAAACACAAAAATTATGCAATTCACGACAGCGACCATCCGCTTCGGTAAGTAATTTACATGTATATTTTTTAAATTAAAGTCACCAATAATGAACAGACTATGCTTAATTGAATTAGAAAGATCGTTCATTCTATTAAAAAAGGACGTGTAAGTTTCGATATTAGAATTCGGTCGCATATAAACGACACATAAATGCATACGGTAATTGTAATTATCACCAAGTTTGATCAGTAGTTCATCCCCCTCATATTCAACCGGTAAAGAAAAGGTATTTTTTTCACCGCAATTAAGACACCACCCCCATCAGAAAGATTAGTTGCTATTCTATCGCGGTCCTTTCTGTAGACGCAGTACCTGTCATCAAACAGTGCAGCAGATAAAACGCTTTCATTTAACCAAGTTTCGGTTAAAACCCCGTACATTTTGATAGTAAATACAATTATAAGTAACTTAAATACAATTTAACACACTTGCGAGCAAAAAAATAGTTAAAGATAAACTTAAAACCTTTTCAAGTCATCCGCCGAACTATGCGTACAGATGGTTACCCCGATGTTATTGATTCGTTGATATAGATATCTTCTTCACTTGCAAATCCTGCATCAGAACCTCTTAGGTTGCGCTTTATTTTACGTTTACTTAGAAAATCGTCCTTATCGAAGCGTCTAATAAATTTTAATATAATGGGCCTCCTGCGGGAGTTAGCTTTAGCACCAAGACGATGAACAGCAACAAGCATATTACTCGAAAACTCCTTAGTAGTAAAGGGACACCTTACCTTTCACTTTTTTTACGTCACAAGCCCCGCTCCCTTTCACTTTTTTATATGCCCACGTGGGAGCACATTTTTCACACTTATGGTTTCTTTTCGGAGGCCTTTTTCCACCCTTATTTTTTACACACCCACGTGTGAGACCGTATTTTCAACCCTTTTTTATCCCTAATTATTTTTTTTACAAACCCACGTGTAAGACGTGTTTTTCACCCCTATTTTATGACAGCTCACGTATAGGACACGCATTTTCTACCCTATGGTTTCTTTTCGAGAGTCAACCCTAATTAGAGCATTTTTTGCACATGCTCACGTGGGGGGCCCGTCTTGGTGCTGGGGCTGGACCTGGAGCTGGACGCGCCGTCTTAGGAGAAAATACCTCGATCATAAAAGAGACGTTTAGATTTATAAACATGTCCCTAGGGGCGATATTAGAATGTGGTTAGGTCAATACTTCAGACATTCCCCGAAGATAACCGATTCTACCCGAACATTGACGAGCGCGCTTGCGCACAAGTCCCAAGGCTAGCCGCGTACTCGTTTCTCGTGTGTTTCGCTCTTTAAAGTGTAACTGTCATCGAATGAGCATTATTATAATGTATTCTCCTGTTTATGAGCCAACACCAGCGGACATTAGAGATTTTACTGACTTGTTAATAAACCATTACAACATAACCGTTCAAGATAATGATAACGTGGTTGAGCTGAATGTATCTCACATCCAAGGTGATGGTGATGGTTCACAGAAGAGAAAGAAGAGCGATGAGTTAGGGGAGAAGGGCGAATCTCAAAATCATGATGATGATGACGACGAATCACGGTTCTAGAAGAAGTAGAAAACCGATAAAGCATGTTATTAAATAATAATGATGTTTTGTGTGTTTTTTTTGTGTTGGCGTGTTTTCGTTTGTGTGTTTTCGTATTTGCGTGTTTTCGTTTTACGTGTTTTCGCATTTGTATGTCTTCGCGTTTGCGTATTTTCGTGATAGCGTTTTTCGTTTGAGTGTTTTTGAGTTAGCATGTTTTCGCGTTAGCGTGTTTTCGTGTTTGCGTGTTTTTTGTGTTAGTGTGTTCTTGTGTTTGCGTGTTTTCGCGCTCTCGTGTGTGTGTGTGTGTGTGTGTGTGTGTGTGCGTGTGTGTGTGCGCGCGTGTGTGTGTGCGCGTGTGCGTGTGTGTTTGCGTGCCTGCGTGCGTGTGTGTGTACGTACGAGTGTGCGTACGTGCGTGCGTCCGAGAGAACGTGCGTGCGTGCATGCGTGCGTGCGTGAGTGTGTGTGCATACGAGCGTGCGTGCGTGCGTGACCGAGCGTACATACGTGCATGCGTGCGAGCGTACGTACGTGCGTGCGAGCGTGCGTACGTGCGTGCGTACGTGCGTGCGTGCGAACGTGCGTGCGTGCGAACGTGCGTGCGTGCATACGTGCATGCGTACGTGCGTGCGTGCGTGTGAGCGTGCGTGCGAGCGTGCGTACGTGCGTGCGAGCGTGCGTTCGTGCGTGCGAGCGTGCGTGCGAGCGTGCGTTCGTGCGTGCGAGCGTGCGTACGTGCGTGCGTGCGGACGTGCGTGCGTGCGTCCTAAAACAGTGCTAGTCGATTGTATATAGTTGTAGGTACTATTGTGTTGACTAAAAGCTATAATTGGAAACGCTGATTGCTATGCCTAGTTCGTGGGGTTACGTTTAATTAGCTTTTTGACGGATGTATTTATGATAAGGTCAGGGTTGCATGTAAAATAATATAGAGGTGAAACTAACTAGCTAATATGCTTTGCTGCTACACGCATCACAGTATTGAAGATTCTGTTTATGTATTAGAAAACGTACTACAGTCTCGAAACAGAATGAAGATAAAATTGAAGGAAATGAATACTGTACAACTTCTGCGAACGAACTGAAAGATTTGAAGCGTGTGCAGCATTTCCAGAGCCGTGTTGGAACCAGTTAATTTAGGGCTAACCTCATGTCCATGTAATAATAATAATAATAATAGTGTCTGATAAAAGCTGTCGGGGGTTATAAGCTACTTTTATAGGTTGCTCTCTATGAAATTTCAAATAAAATTAGATTACGTCACTCTTATTTCGGATTAGAAATTTTTTAAAACGTTTAGTTGACATTGCTATTAATCCCAACTGATGAAAAATCCATATAACGTGAATCACATGTGTGTGTGTGTGTGTGTGTGTGTGTGTGTGTGTATGTGTGTGTGTGTGTGTGTGTGTGTGTGTGTGTGTGTGTGTGTGTGTGTGTGTGTGTGTGAGTAGTGGTAGTTTGTGTGTGTGTGTGTGTGTGTGTGTGTGTGTGTGTGTGTGTGTGTGTGTGTTGTGTGTGTGTATGTATGAACGTAATTGAGTATACAATAGTTTTATGTAATCTGAAGATTCAATTATTTAAAGTAATTTTTGCGTTAGCAAAATTTTTCAAATATTTGTAAGTGTTTTGAATGTAAATTTTTGTAGGTACAACATGGTTGTGAAATACGAGTAGCGGTTTTCAGGTTTTGTGTATTACTTTCTAAAATAGTTAATGATCGGTATGTAATAGCCTGTTTATATCCAGCCATTCACAAATGGTATTTTAGAGAGACACGTTGTATAAAAAATATTTCAGTTCAACGTATGGTACAGCTGAAGGAAAAAAACACTTCTGAAGGTAAGCGTATTATTTTTAAATATGTTTTTTACCTGATATCGCTAACAAAAATGTCGATAAAGATTTTTTAAATCTATTATTACTCTTATAGGATGACGTCATAAGATCAACTCTCAAACAGCTGATACGTATTCGTGGATTTTAAACTTGTAGTTATTGTTAATTCACGTATAATAATAAAACCATTAAAACCTTTTGCCTTTTATTTCCGTTGTATCAGTTTGATATTCTTAAAAATATGTTAATTTATGTTATATATAAGTAATTATTACTTTCCAGTCTTTTTTAATGGGATTTTTACAACTGTTAATAAACACGTTACAATGAAACAATTTTGTGTGTATGTAATTGAACATGCAAATAAATCAGATATGATGTTCCGAATGTATAGGTGGTGACTGTTTAGAGAATCTGCCTATACATAAAGCATCATTGCATTAGGGTAGAAATTACTTATTATTTCACGTCATATTTAATTAGACTTTAATGTATTCAGTTTGAACTGTAGTCTGGTTTCCTCAAACTGTAAGACATAATTTCGGTTGATTGATTGAGATTGATCTGGTGATCGAGCGTGATTTGTTTTAGATTGATTAATTAATTGATTTGTTTGTGTGTGAGAAAGAGCCGAAAGAGACAGGGTGAGAGAGAAACAAGATAGAGCAAGAGAGAGGTGTGCATTATCAGCTTCTATTATAGAAAATGTTCATTAGTCTATACGCCACTAGATGGCGCTAAAATCAATTTTTACTCAAAGGGGCCAGGGCGCAGACCCTGATACAAGTCCTGTCTTACAAGAACCTCCTTATTAGAATACAATTTTGTATGATGGGGCGAAGGCCTACAGCTGTAAGATTTAAGTTAGAACCCGCGTACACTTGCACCAAGGGGACCATGATAGGGGCTAAGCTCTACACTTATCTTATAAGGTTAGGGTTACCACGCTATCTCCGACCAGGGGGCGAAGGCCCGAGAACAAGTTGCGAAGGGCCTACACGTGTCTTACAAGAACCTCCTTATTAGAAATACAACGTTTTCTCGTATAGGTAAAAAATCATCCAATAGCATTTGACCATTTTAAAGCAATAGGATCGATAATTTTAATAATAATATCTTATTAATTATGCAATTTCCAACATTGTATGCGTGTGCATTTGCCTAACCTCCAGGGGCACTGCTCTTAATGTAGCCAAAATAACCGTAATTATATGACCATCAAAAATAACCCTAAGACCAACCCCAAGTCCAAGTCCAAGTCCAAGTCCAGCTCCAGGTCCAGCCCCAGTACCAAGACCAGCCCCCCTCGTGAGCATGTGCAAAAAAAGCTCTAATTAGGGTTGACCCTCGAAAAGAAACCATAGGGTAGAAAATACGTGTCCTATACGTGAGCTGTCATAAAATAGAGGTAAAAAACACGTCCTATACGTGGGTGTGTAAAAAATAAGGGTGAAAAAAGGCCTCCGAAAAGAAACCATAAGGGTGGAAAATGTGGTCTCCCACGTGGGCATATAAAAAAGTAAAAGGGGGCGGGGCTTGTGACGTAAAAAAGGTGAAAGGTGAGGTGTCCCTTTACTACTCTCGTTGTAGTTAGTTCGATACTCTTGGCCACTTTATCGATAACCAACATAATGTCTTCGCGCGAATCCTCAGGTACTCCGAAAATCAACAAATTGTTTCTGTGGGAATACTGTTCCATATCTTGCAATTTTAATTCAAGCCTATTAATTGTTGTGTTTAAGAGAATATTCTCATTTTCAAACTACTGATATCATTATTGACTAAACTTAATTTTACTTCAGTAGCATTTAATTTATTGATAACATCATCATTTTATTATGACACAATTCAATGGAAAGTCGCAATTCAGATTGCTCTTGCTTAATATTTTTTACATCTTCGGCAGTATCACTAAATAAATTTAATATTTTATTAAGTTTATCACCCAAGGTTTGAAGATTGATATTTTCAATATCTCTATCACCCGCATTAGTTGAGCGCGTATTGTAGCCTTAATTATTTGATATACTCATTTTATCCATTACACCGACACCGCCATGCAATTATTAACAAAACAGGAACTAGATAATTATACCAAACAGAACTAAGACATGTTATTATGTCATTCAATAAATATTCAATAAACACTTTAATCACCATTCGATTCGCAATAAATATTAAAGTTCCATCAATACATTGTAAATAAGCGGAGCCGACATAAACACGTCTATTCGGTTTGCATACTTATACTTATATGTTCTTGTTTGTACCATGTCATAAATTCGCAATTACAATAAACTTCGATGTTTGAGGTTTATCATTTAATGTTTAAGTGTAAAGGATTTTCTTAATAGCTTCAAAGAACACGCGACTTTTCAACATCATCTTAATTGCTTTGGTTTCGTTAGAAATGTTGAAGCTGGATTGAAGGAGTCTTAAGCAGTTCATATTTTGTGCCTACTTGTAAATATATACAACTGGCAACATCGGTAAAGTTATGTCTCTCTCGCACTCATATAATGCTTATTGGGTTTCTTTCTAGCTTATTATAAGTCAGACCCGCGATAATGTTTTTCCATACCTGTATATACCTATATATGTACACACATACATATGTAAGAATAGAAGGTTACGCAATCCTTACAACGTTGGGCAAGGATGTCTGTGTGTGTGTGTGTGTGTGTGTGTGTGTGTGTGTGTGTGTGTGTGTGTGTGTGTGTGCGTGCGTGCGTGCGTGCGTGCGTGCGTGCGTGCGGACGTGCATGCGTGAGTACGTGTGTGCATGTGTGCCCGTGCATATTTGCGTGTGTGCGTGTATGCGTGTGTGCGTGTGTGCGTATGTGAGTGTGTGTGTGGGTGTGGGTTAGTATCCACGATAACTTCAGAATGACAACACGTACATAATGGAAATTTCGTATTTAAGCTTGTTTTCATTTCTCCTGGAACTAATTAAATTTTGAGAGAAATTCAGCGGCGATAAGGGGGGTTTATCTGAAGCAGTTTTTGATATTTATCAAACATTTCAAAAATATAAAAATACCAACATATGGACATTCAACATATAGATTAATTCTGTTCTGTTCGCGTAATTTAGCGGCAAAAAGGCTCCTAAGGTAAAATTTAGGTTTCAATTTTTTCAATATCTGAATAACGATTAATTTTATAAGAAAATGCGTAGACATATTTTTTAAAGAAAATTTAATTCTACATAACTTTTCTGTATAAAGTTTCTTAATATTATGCAAACTAAAGTTTAATTAAATAGGATTGAAAATGCTTAAATTGTATTATCGGTATTTTATATATACGGGTGGCTTTTGTAATTTATTGCCGACTGCAACGATTTATAAACAAGTCTGTTTCGGTTAAGTTGTTGAATTTTGACAATTCATTACTTCAGTTTGAAACATTGAATTTGAATAAAACCAAGAGTAAATCATGGTTTACACTATTCTAGAAAGAGTTGAAATTATTTATTTGTATGGAGCCCAGAATAAGTGTGCTCGTAGCACAGCCCGAGTCTTCAACGAAACGAATCCTGAAAAAAATTTTGGATATCAATATGTGCTAACTGTGGTGAGAAAATTTGAAGAAACTGGCTCAGTATGTAACAAAGTAGGAAAGACACCACGAGTTCTCAACGAAGCTGGACAAATTGAGGTCTTAGGCCATTTTGCCGGTGAACCTACGACTTCAATTCCAAAAGTCGCTGCATTACCGAATATTTCTGTTTCATACACAAGACTTTAAAACGTCACAAGTTCTTTCCTTACAAATTTACCATTCTCCATGAACTCACTGAAGATGATTACGATAGGAGGATTCAATTCTGTGAAATAATGACTGCGATGATTCAAAATGACAGCAATGTGGTAAGGAATATTTGCTTCAGTGATGAATCGACGTTCTACCTGAATGGCTTTGTTAATAAACAGAACTGTAGATATTGGGATCTTCCAAACCCTAACGTGTTCTTAGAGGGTCATACGCAGTTTCCAGAAAAAAATAATGTCTGGGCAGGAATTCTTGGATATAAAATAATAGGTCATTTGTTTATCGAAGAAAATTTAACCGATGATTTGTATTTAAATTTATTGGAAAACTACATTGATCCGCTTATAACTGAATCCTTAGAAAATCAATCTGACGAAGAAGGCAACCCACTGTTAGATGAAAGAAATTTGCAGTATCAACAAGACGGTGCACCCCCACACTATGCGTTGGGTGTTCGCGAGTGGCTTAATCAACGGTTTCCCGGCAAATGGATTGGCAGAAGAGGCGCAATAGAATGGCCTGCCAGATCTCACGACTTAACGCCATTGGATTTTTCCTTTGGGGTTATTTAAAATCAATCGTGTATCGTAACCCTCAACCAGAAAATATTCAGGCCCTTAGAGCTAGGATCACTCAAGCTTGCCAGAAAATTACTTGCGGAAACATTTCAAAATGTTAGAGAAGAAGTCGTTAATAGATTGTTTTATTGTCTAGCTAAGAATGGAGAACATTTTGAGCATTTAATAAAGTATTGTTTTTGTCTTGAACAATGAAATCAATGAACAAAATTCATTCCTATAGTATTGACATTTTCGCTTGTAATTTCAAAATGGGGCGATGGAAATAAATTTTCTGAACGCCGTTGGATTTGTATTTTGAATACCTTCAAAATGATGTATCACAACAAGCTAGGGGGTGCAATTTGAAATTTTAAAGTGGGGATTAAGGGGTGAAAAGTAAAATTCCATGAACACTGTTTTTGAATGTCCCCCTCGACATCTAAATTGACGTATTTTTTTTCTAGGTCAAGATTCCATTGCTAAAAAAAATATTAAGGGTGACAAGTTTTGAATTGAAAGCAGTGTATATCTCTATTAACATTTATCTGACATAAAGTTTTAAACGTCCATCTGACATAGATTGTTGTATTTGTTTTTATAATGTTGTTTATTTTCGTTATGAACGATTAAAAATGAGTATTGCATAATTATCCTAAACAAATTATTATTAAAATTGTTTCATTTCTTTAATTTCCATTTTAAAGGTTCTAAGGTCGTGTGTTGTTCCACACCAGATATTTTTAGTAGAACGAACAGTGGAAGGAATTGAAATTTCCCCTCACATGGTGATCGAATCTGATCTGACTGTGCAGTTATGTAATGAATATATCCTTTCTAACTAGGTAACGTATGCATTCACAATAATGTATTAAATCCGCCAACGGGTTAAAACGGTCTTTTAAATTTTAGGGGAACATCAACCCTTTCAAATGCTACAATTGATCTTTACTTACTACCGATTAATACTCTTGGTACACACACAACGTATACCAAATTTGGTTTTTATAACTTAATGTATTACTGAGATATTGAGTTTTTTTAGAAATGTAAGATACAACTTTGAACGCTTATAACTTCTCAGGGGTACAACTTGTTATATAGATAAGTTGTGTTAAATCATCATATTTTAGGCTCCTCTACATGCTCCTGCTCTGCGTCGGTTCTTATGCGAAACACCCTGTATGTTGCTTTTTTTTAAGTATTAAAAATGAGGATTTTTTTTAGTTGTATCAAATTATTTTGTAAAATTTAATGAAAATCTTTTATTTCAATTGAAAGACACCCCAGAATAAATTTATGGGTAAGTTAGAAACGGCGGAACCCTACTTCTTCACTCAAAATTCAATAGGTTCCTTCTATTATTATGTAGTGATCCGTGGTTACTATTCATTTCAATTAAATGTGGCAAATGTTAAACTAAAGTTGACATATAATCAGATTTGAGGTTCTCACTGGTCTAATACCAGCATACATTTGGTGTAACAATAAAACACCTCAAATTAAAAAAAGATTATATTTGTGGGCCGAGGTCTAGACAAAAACGGAAATGTCAGGCATATCTATGCGCATCAACTACTAATGGTTATTAGCGCTACTCGTCACTAAAGTTACCTAGTAAAGGAATTCCACCTTTATTAAGGGATCTTAGCGTGTCAAAGATCGTATTACCGCGGGACCTACAGTTTTACTTCCTATCTGAGAAGAATGAGTGCTATGGTTCTTCTCCGTTTTAGATAAACGGCTACCTTGGCCAGGTTTGAACCCGCGTCGCTCGAGTGAAAGGCAAACACGCTAGAAACATTAATTAACAGTTATAAGAAACTACCTTTGTGCTTTAACTATTATGACGCATGATTTTGTTTAAATACTTGTATGAAACTTATTACATTTTTTTTTCTTTATTGAACTGACTACCTACAGCAAAGCAATTTGTTTTCAGAGCACTCAAAATTCAAATTCAAAATGTTTTGTCAAAATTTACACTTCATATTTTATTGTTTGGTATTGTAAAAGCACTTGTTGATAAGGAATTACGATTTAAATTGATTTGTATACATGACCGGACCTGAGGTAGCTCAAGATACCTTAGTACGAGCTTTCCACTAAATGAACGATTAATACAATGTATATTTTGTTGGCGATGATTTACGACGTCACAAAATTTTTAAGTAAAGTTTGGAGTTGCATTCTCAATTGTAGAGAACTATTGCATATAGTGGAAATACCGTGACAATTAGAACTTCTAAATTACTTTAATTTTGGAAAAAAAATTTTTAAAAAATTAATGCTTTTGTAGCAATTTGTAAGCAGTTGTGAGTGCTACTGAATATTCACAAAGACTGTGGATTTAATATTTGTTTATGCACTTGTAATATATTTTCAAAATTGGTTTGATGTTTTTTGGTTATTAGTAATCGTTTTGATAGTAAGCGGTACATAGAATGTACGACGAAGAAAGTAAAAGTTTCACTGATTAAATTTTACAGAATTATTATTGAAGCAAAGATTAAGCTTATTTACCGACTGTTCGTTATATCAGATTGAAACAAATTTAATGAGCTTGTTTAAACAAATCCTAGTGTACTCTTTGAAACTTTAAACAAATATTATGAACTTTGTGTTTGCACTGAGTTAGTATTTTATTAAATGGGTAATTATCTTGTTTTCTACGATCATTCAGAATTTTTAACATCTCGTCCATCTTTTACGGAAAAATTCCGATCTTAAATTGAGAACAGAAGACTTCATTTGCCTCGCTTTTTTATCTCCCTCGACGCTTCGTGACTCGGGGAATAATTCAACTCGGCTTAGAAATTCTTTCTGCCTTGGTGAATAATTACAATTTTGTGCTATCGAATCAATGAAAAATTAAAATATTTTTTACATAAGTACCGATATATCTTAATTTGAATGGATTTTTGTGTCTACATTAATTAAAGATTTAATAAAAAATCTCAACTTGATATGTATTATAGTAGAAATTTCGTTCACGGCGGTCTGCTCGTCAAGCTAAATCGTGCGCGTACTGGACGTCTAGTCGTTACTACTAACTCGTCTGCAAGGTATTTTTAATCAATTGTCTGAGTGGAGCCGATAACGTTACTTTTAACAGGTTAAAGTGCTTAATTAATCAATGTGTGCGCATTCCCTTTGCTTGTTAGAGATGAAGTTTTTATCGTCGCAAAATAGATTAAGTGAAATATTTTGCCAAAAATCCGAGAAACCAAAGCTTTCGGGTTACGAAGAAAGTATGAATTCAAAGCTGAAAAGATTGACGCAACGGCACCACCACGAGTAGAGCCTGCGATTTAATTTAACTCATAATCGGAAACACCACCGTTCCTAGTATGGTCGATAACGAACTCTGACTCGTTTTCATCGTCGTCGTTCACATACATACACCTTGAAGCCCGCTTTTGGCACGTCCACGTATATTCAAGCTCTTAGCCTCAATTCAACGATTTCAAAATTTCGCCACTTCAAAACGACCAGGAGCGTGAGCTAGCGCATGGTTCTTACAATGTTTGCGGACAAACATACTTTCTTAGGGAGCAAGTGACTCAAAGCCGCGCCCTAAGGATAAATTACAGTTTTGTGATGCCGTTAGGTGTTTTGTGTCCTACGCGTGCAACACTGAAGGAATCGGCGTGTACGCAAATGATCTCAGATGAGCAGCTCAGGAAATCCCATCAAACGTCATGCCAAGGACCTTTACGCACTTTGAACTTTGGAGTAATGCACGATGGGTGATAGTGCAACTATATCAATGTTGTCATTTCAGACGTCAGATTACTACGAGGTTTACACGGTCATTGTGTTTATGACGTACCCCGTTAGAAATTTAAAATCATTTTTTGACATTTTTGTCGAGCAGCAGTAGGCACCCTAATAGTGCTTGTGAGTATAATGACGGCCCACCCCACTGAGTTATGTCCGAACCATCTATTTTTTTTTGTAGGGTGATGTACATTTGGCCTGTAACAAGTACAATTAACAATTATTTTAAGCGTAAACTTAAAACAAGGTATTCACTATCCTAGTACTCTCCTAATCCTTATATCACAGTTACTCAAAAACTTTTATAGATAATTTTAAAGTTAAAAATCCTTCAAGTTCTTAACAGAACCTTAATTCAGATTCTCGGGCATTAAACAGGTAATTAATGATACTTTTATAATAGTGTATGAATTTTCAATTGTCAATGACTGGAATACTAAAACTGTAAGCAACCAACGTTACCGGTTAATACAGCATTAAGCGTAGATATCAAGAGCTTTGTTAAGTGTTCTGAGTAGCAGAGAAGCAGTCTTGTTTAAGCTCTACTCAATCTCCACAGTTTTAACTTGATCTAAGTCTCGTTTTTGTTCTGATTCTTTCAAATGAGCTGCTAACGTACAAGTATTTGTATTTTATTTTGTATTGTCTCCAACATGTTGTTTTATACGGTATAGTAGTCTACGATTGGTTTGTCCTACATACCACATGTTATTATTTTCATCTTTAATATACCTCTTGGACATTATACGTTGAATATATTAACTTATTACAAACAGATAGTGTAATTATTCATAATCAACACATTCTTTAACTTCTCAAAGTTTTCTTTCAGATAATGACCTGAAATTAAATTGATTAAGTTCAACATTCCTCTCGAATTAAGCGGTTTCGTGTACTATTTAATATCAAAATCACTATGGTTTCTAATCACCTTCGTTCCAGGAAGGTCAGAATGGTTTCTGATGTAAACTGTATTGAATTGAATTAAATAAAAATTTTAAGTGAGCTTTGCATAGTATTTTCAGACAGCATAGATATTAAGATGGCTTATTAATTATCGTGCTTCAAAATAATACGGAAAGTCAACATACATTTTAATAAATACAATACCAACCATAAACTGACTTTCCTGGATACAGATGTTGTTCGAAACCATAGTGATATATACTTGATATAGTAAACCATTTAATTCAATAGAGTCGTATCAGGTAAATATATAAAAGAAGACCTTGACAGATTAAAAGTTATATTGGTTATGAATAATTATCCTATCTGACGTAAAAAGTGTGATCACACGGGGTTGAAACTAGAGCTGTGATCGACATAGAATATTTTAGCATTAATTATGTGTCACGTCTCACCTATAAAATACAAAAATTACTTAAAGCGTACACGAATATTAGTTTAGCATTCAAAACAGTATTGCATACGCAATAGTTTTTCTAAATAATATTACATTCAGTGATAAAATTAAAAAAAGTGTGACGTATAGTATGTAGGGTAAACAAATCGTAGACCATTAAACCGTATAAGGAAACATATGAAGAACAGTAAAAACAAATTAAAGAGTACTCCTTGCTTGTACATTAATTGAAAGAATCAGGGAACAAATTAGACTTAGATAAAAAGCTATAATTATGACCAAAGAAAAGTGATTAAAAACAAAATACTGTTTTAGAAACTTTATACATAAAGCTGTTAAAACCTAATTTTAATACTAAGAGAGATCGAGCAAATTTATAGTTATTAGTCTAATTAACTCCGTTAAAACTGACTCAGACAATGAAACCTCTGATGTTCATGCTTAACGTTGTGCTAACCGGTAAGGTTGATTGCTTACTGGTACATAATTGCATTTTACTTTCTAGTTGTCGACATCTGAAAATTAAAAGCTAATCAAAGCTAATATAGAAGTGTCGCCAATTGTCAATTTAAAACTCGTGTTTAAATTGTGTGCTTGTTACTCATATTTTATTAACTAACACTTAACAATTCTGTTTTAGAAGTTTAGATTGGAACTTTGGTATTATCTGTAAGTACTATGAAAAATTCTTAACTTTAAAATTATTTGTGAAAATTCTTTGGTTACTGTGAAATAGAGATTAAAGATTACAAAGATATGGTCTTGTAGGAACCTTGTTTTAAGTTTATAATTTAAAATAATTTTTCTATTTTGCGTTTGTAATGTGATAGAAACACTCAAACGAGTGTGTTGACGTTTAATTTTTTTTTATGTTGGTCTGCGTTTTTATCAGCTGCTAGTAAATCAAATCGATAACTCTAAACCTAGATATTTAGCTGTATGTGATCTCAACTATAATCTATATTAGTATTAAACTATTCCTGATTAATGTAATGTAATGGTTACGATACTCAAAACCGATTATGAACGATTTTTCCTTTTTATTACGTTTCAAGATAATGTACTAGTGTGCTATCACATTATGCCGTTCACATTTTTTGTGAAATACAACATTTATTAACGTTGAAAAAATCTTCTCTGTGTATTTGTTAACTTTAGTGTAAATTACTGAGGTAATGTACAGTGTGTCCCATGTATTGATATCTCGGAAACCGTTTTAGCTACAGTGTTCAAAAATCTGGATCACTGGAACTATGGGCAGGATCTGTAACAAACAAAATATACCCACGTACCACACAAAATTAAAAAACACCAAATGCGTTTCAATAGCTACGCTATCATCATCAGCGGTCGACTAGGGCGAACTAAAGAATATATATATATATATATATATATATATATATATATATATATATATATATATATGTATATATATATATATATAAGTAACGCTTCGTTGCTTATCTGGTGAAAGTGAAAGTGAAAATTATTTAAGTTTAATGAGTTCCGAGTAGCCTAAAGGTCCTTGATCATCATTATTCATTAGAATTTGTTTGTTTTTGAACATCTCTAAACTTTCATAACAATCAAATTCTTGCTTATTATGAACATCTTTGATTAAGGATACCTTATCTACTACATGATTTGATATATGTTTGGTAAAAATAATGCAGTAGATAAGATACCCTTAATAAAACATGTTCGTAATAAACACGAACTTGATTGTTATGAAAGTTTAGAGATCTTCGAAAAAAAACAAATTCTAATGAATAATGATGAACCTTTAGTAGCCTTTAGGCTACTCAGAACTCATTAAACTTTCATAACTTTCAGTTTCACCAGATAAGCAACGAAGCATTACTCGCTGACGGTATATATATATAAATTATTTATATATATATATATATATATATATATATATATATTATATATATATATATATATATATATTTGTTTGTTACAGTGTTTGTTAAATTAGGAAAGTTGTTACGGGCGAAGTTGACAGACAAGGACAAGCGTGCGAGTAGCTCAGTAAAAGGCGTGGGCGTGTTACTAATTTATGCTTTTAAGATAGCTCGTAATACGTAGATCACACTAGAGGCTTATCAGAAATAATTTGGGCGCTAGGACGCTTTCAAAATGTAGTACCTAAATGCGAACTGTTCACCGCTAAGTTCCCAAACAAACAAAACAACTTACTTACCTTTAAACGCAAATCCATATAAATATTTGCAAATACCCGCAAAACAATGACGTGCTAAAAGCTAGCTGATTGGTTAACATCTAATTACTTTATGCTTACATTACGTTATATCTCAAAACTTATCTCTTAGAATTAAATTATGGCAACAAAACTCAAAATAGCAAATATTCCAATGGAGAAATTCTCGTTAATCGTTACGGTAAAGCTGGTACTAGAGGAATAACAAATAAATAAACGTTGTCGACGTTTAATTGCATAAATCAAACCTCCCATAAAATAAATAAGCTACTCGGCAATTTCACGTAAAAAATATTTAATCTCTCAAATTTGTTCTTACTTAATTAATAACGGAGTAATAGGAATGGGGTCACAACAATATTATACACTGTAAAGAAATAACACCCAATTTATAAACACATTCATATATTATAATCAAATTTAAACAGTATTTAGAATAAATAATCAGGGTGATGCAGAAGTCACTTGTAAACCTTAATAGTTAAAGTGGGTAGACGCTTGCAAGTTTCAATTCCCCAATAATATACTGTATCTTAATTTTAAGCTAACTCCAAAGTGAGTTCGCTCACATCAATTTGACACATTCTGCCATACGTAAGTTTCTATAGCAAAATTTAAAAACAAAGAAAGCGTATTCATCCCCTGACAAATATAATTAAAAAAACAATTTTTATTAAAATTGTCCACAGAACTCGATGTATGAAAGTAATTACCATTGTTTGTATACACGAACACATCAATTGACTACTCTGAAATCCTCCACCTTCCTTCGTACTGCGATCTAGGTGTTTCTCGTAATTGACCCGCTAGGTGACGGATCGGTGGACACAGACACGTTTAAATGTCTCTCTGTCTCTCTTTCCCGCCCTCCCTCCCTCCCTCCCGCCCTCACTACCTTCCTCCCCCCCCCGCCTCAATTTCAGATTATTGGAAATTTGGATTTATTACCAATGGGAGTAGGATTTAGCACCCAATTTTGTGAATGGGATATACATTTTCGGTTCGTTCGTTTGTAAATTGATGGAAGTTTTTTTAAATTACAATTAGGTTACACGCGTTGACGTTTGTAAAATAGTAAATAATGGATAATCCTTTTTTAAGTAATCGTTAATTTTAGTTTAGTTTGAGTTAAAATTGCGTCATTGGAAATTGTTACTTAGCAATTAAAATTATTTCAGGAAGCGTAGCTTTGCAGATTTAAAATATTGACGACGTATGTCCGGAGTCATTTTGATAAATTATTTTAAGACAAAGATTGTGGTTTTTATAATACATTGGTTTAAAGTCGATTTTACAAAGTTTGAGGCGACGAAAACAGATCATATTACATTATATTTCTTTCGAACTACCTCAAATGATAGTGACGTAATTTCTCAACTCGTTTTTACCGGGCTTACGATTTGAAGGGATGGTTTTCTATGATTGACGATTTGTCGTGAAATGTTATGATGGCGAAATCTATTAAATTCGTAAGGCAGTCGTAGTCAAGATGTGGAATAAACAGGTTGGGGCGCTGTGCTCGCGATGTAATTTGAGTGCGGATTGAACTTGCGTTCTGCCGGGGTTAATTGAAGTTACCGTAGGGAGAGTCTTCCCGTTCACTGTTTTGGGGATCTTAGCGAATATTCAGCCACCCTGAAGACATTATTGTGTTGTGTATCGATTGACAGAAGTGACACTTTTACGGGTTCATCGAAGAGGAATTAGTGTTTAACGTTCCTTATTCGTGGGACAAAATCACGTTTATGCAGGTTCTAATAGCGTAAATTCAGTATCTTCACTTCCGAAAAAAACCTGCTGTAAATATAAACTTTCGCTTTAATAAAATTTGTGTATATACAGGACAGGAACGTTTTGTAAATAAATTAATGTGTAGATATGTTAAATCAGATGATAAAGTTATTTAATCACTTGCTTTTTGGCTTAAATATTTTCGTCACTAAAGGTGTGTTAATATAGTACAAAATAAACGGTTTGTTGAAATTAGCTGACTGTGCAGTTGCCTAGAGGGTCGATTGTACGAAAGTTACCTATACCGCCGCACAACGGAAAGGGGAGAACTCAGTGGTCAATTGATGTAAACTAAGGTAAATACTTCCATACGTTTTGTTTTGTTAGTGATTTTTAATAAAGTGTTTGTGTTGTTTTTTTAGTGTATTTGTCAGGCGGATGAATACGTTTTTAGTTTTGCATAAAAGCCCTTTAGGTGAATGAGATTAAAGTGTATTCATATATATATATATATATATATATATATATCTTAGTCGTGGACTATCCAGGAGTCCTTCTCCTCTTCAGCCCTGGTCAATTCATTCTCTAACCGTTGAATACGCTGTCCTCTAGGATCAATTTGTTTTTAATATTTTACCTTTTAAAGTTTAAGTCAAGCTTATTCATCTGTGTTATAATCTAAATTTATATGAGTTTTTTGATTTGTTGAATTGACTATTTTATACCGGAATTCTATTTGACGATTGCATTAAAAAGGGAAACGCAGATTATTATTTGCATAACTATTTGTTATTTTGGCATGCGAGTAATAATTACAGCAATTTAGTAAAGCATACGTTGAAACTAGCTAGTATCACTGTGTTTTAAGTAACAGAAGTAATGTCATCTGTGTGAAAAACTGATGTAACGATTGTTTGGTATCTCTGAGGTGGTTTATTTATAATACATGTCTATAGGTTAATGAACTTGTGTTTTTTTAATGTGAATCCAGCTGTATCCCCACTTCGTATGCAGCACATTATTTACGCGCAATTTTAAGTGTTTGTTTTGTTATTTGGACATGGCTTATAAAAATAAAAGTGTTAATTATGGTGAAAATAATAACAAGGGGTGCAGTGAACCTTCTGCAATACGGTTACCGGATTTCTAAGAACTTGCTAAAGTGAGTGATTATTCCATTGTCTTCAATTAAATGTAGAAATGAATTTCGTGTTTGACATGATGAGTAGGTTAGAATTATTTAACGGGTAGCGAAAAGGGTATTATCAATCAAAAAAAGAATAAAGGGAATAAATGATAGAAAAGGGGCATATTAAACTTCATTTTCACAATTGAATTCTTTTATAATGAAAGTGTAAGTAATGTTGAGAATTTGTCCTTGTGGTTTTATTGGAATGTGTTGGTGTATACAGGGATATAAGGGAACTCCAAGTGGTGGTGTAAGTGGTGCATTTATGGTTTATTGGAGGGCGAATGCAGTTATAACAGTAAGAGGTAGGGAGATTAATCAGGGAGAGATAGGATTGGTGTGAACTCGAGTATTTGTTACTCTTGTTTTATGTTAGTCTAGTACCCCTTTTAGGGGCTGTGGCCGCCTTCAAGGGTATTAGACCTGGGATAACTGAGGGATGAGAATTGTTCTGAGAAATAGTTATTTATCCGAGGCCTAGCCTCCGTCAATAATAAGTGTATCTCTCAGCAACTCTTATCTACTCTCGTCGGCGTGTTATCTCCAAGAAGACAGTACGCCTTTGACTATTATTTGGTCTCGAAGGTAGGGAAGGGTTTTGTAATTGGAATGAGAATTATTTATCCGGGACGTAACCTCCGTCTATAATAAATACGTCTTTCCCTTGGCAATCTTTATAAAGTGTTTCAAAAAGGTGGCCCTGTTGCTAGGATAAGCAGAACACTTAAAAATAAGTGGGATTTGCCATTGTAATGAAATTTTGTATGAATATGTTTTGGAAGCTGACGCATTCCATGAATTTGTTTATATATCTCGCTCTCATAGAAGGCGCTAGTTACACAGTTCGTAAAGAGTAGTTTTAAACATAACTCCAAATTTTGGTGATCCTAAACATCATTCAATTTTACTCCAAAAAGGTACTATTTTGATTGAAAATGATGAAGTCGCAAAAAAAAACTAAAATAAATTTGCCTAAAAACCTGAAATATTAAATCAGTTAGAGTAAGTGTTCAAAAAGTCCTCCGTTTTCGTGAATAATTCTATCCTTTTTTCTAAAGAATGCATTAATCTTCTAAACGGTTGAGGATCAGCTATGAAGTCATTAAAGTGATGTTCAATTCTGTCTTGCAACTCTTGGCGTGAATTTACCTCTGTAGCATAGACTTTTTCCTTAAGATACGACCAAACTATGTAGTCCAAAATCGCATGACCATGGAGGCCAATGAATGAATCGGAACTTCTGCACCTCTACCAATCCATCGATTCGGATAATGGTTACTCAACCAAGTACGACACCTTCTATCAAAGTGCGGGGGAGCCCCATCGTGAATAAAAAATAGAGATCTTCGCTCGTTTAGCGTTAAATCTTCTAATATCTCGAGTAAATGATTTTCTAAAAAGTCGGGGTACACATTACCATTTAAATTTCCAGGTAGAATGTGATAACCAATTAATTTGTTACCTAAAGTTGGTGCCCAAACATTAACATTAAACAAGTGTTGGTAATGTGATATCCTTTTAGAATGTGTATTCTCATCACACCAGTGGTGTGCATTATGGGGGTTAAACATTTCTTGTTGCGTTAAGGTGGCCTCGTCGGTAAAAAGGATAAAATTGGGATCGAGGGCTGTCATTTCTTGTAACACTAACCGGTAAATCGTCTGTAGTGATAAGGATGTAGCTGCTGCTCTTTAAATATCCTCCCAGTACTTGCATAAAACGTATTTGTATGTCATACCATATTTCTTACGCTAATTATTGGATCTTGATCAACTAAATCTAAAATGATATTTTCTTTCTGAATGGTTCTTGTGGTTCTGGGCCTACCAGAATTAATTTTTTTTTGGTCTCACATTCCCAGCTTCTCGACAACGTCATTCCACGGCTCTAACCGTTTTTTTTTTTATTTCATAGGCTTCCTCTGCGAAACTTTTCTGCATAACGCGTAACCGCTGCACTAGCGTTTCCTAAACACTCACCCAAGGTTAATAACATGTCGTAGTATTCAACATCTGAATACATTTTGATTATTAATTAACGTATATATCAACAATATTAAATGTTATTGACATTACCGTCTTAACTATCAATAAATATCAGTTTTCCATGGTTAACTGATAACATTTTGAACACTTGAACTGATTGAATATTTCATGGTTTTAGTCAAATTTATTTTTATTTTATTATTGTGATTCTTTGATTAATTAATAACTTTAGCCTTAGAATAATGTTATTGTTTTTGGTTTTTAATAATAATATTTACTTTATACCAGCATCAGTTATAACGTCATTTTCAAATCAAAATATTCCGAAAACGGTACACAGTATCGAGTTTTACCAATAGTATCTCTTTGGTGTAAAATTGAATGATGTTTAAGTTCACTTAAAATCTGGACTAGAAAATCTAACCTCAAAAAAGTTATGTTTAAAACCACTCGTTACGAACGTGTAACTAGCGCCAGATATAAAAAAAAATTTATGGGATGTGTCATCTTCCAAAACATATTCATACAAAGTTTCATTACAATGTTGCCAGTAGTTTCGGTATAATCGTAAAAAATGGGTATAAACATTTTGTTTAAAACCCTGTATCTTGAATACGATGCCGTTTCGAAAATTTTTACTAACTTATTTTTCAGTGTTCTTTCTATCCTAGCAACAGGCCCTTTTTTTAAACACCCTGTATACTCTGCTCCAGGTGTTATCTCCAAGAACACCGTAATAAAGTTTGCTTTTGGTAACAGTTTGGATTTGAAGGATATGATGATCGGATTTGAATAATAAGAGGATGGGGATTAATAATTTAAGATATCAGGCAATGTAGATGTGAAGGAACAGGCAGGTTACAATAACAGGAGAAATTCTGGTAACTCAGGATGTAAATCAGGAAGAATAATAATGTTTCAGGTTCTGGTAGCTCATTAATATTAGGAATATAGAAGTGAAGTTAGGATGCGGTAGGTATTTACATGTAATTTGAACGGAGTGGGAAAGGAGTGTGCAACTGACAGCACTTTTAACAATGATAAAACAGTTGCGGAAGAAAATAGGAAATAAGTTTTGATAGGAATTATTTACTAGGATAGGAAAATTTATTGGAGGATAACAATAAAGGCTCGTTTCAATTTACTTGAGTGAATCTCAAATTTTGTTTACGAATTATGTGATAAATGAATAAAACAAGTTCAAAAGGGAAAATATTGGGTGACACGTTTCGTTCATGTCTGAGTCGAATACTTTTCCAGGAAAAGTCTAAAAACATTATCTGAATCTCTAAATATATTTCTAAATAAACGACATAAATTCGATATTCCGAACTTGGAACAAGATGAATTACAAACAAATATAACAAAAGCACGTTAACAATAGAGATTGAAAATCGAAGCGAGTAAAATACTCAATCATGTAGACATAATGCCATTTCTAAACAAATTGAATTCTAATTCAAACAATAACAAAGTTAACATTAATCAATAATGTTTAAACGAGAAAACTTTAGTTTGATTAAAATTTTTCGTATTTTTAATGTCTCCATGTACGAATGAATAAGCAAGAGAAAAAATAAGGTGCTACAATTGACGTGACTGGAATACGAATCTGGCCTTTTTTTCGAGAGAGAAAATAAAAACCACCATCAATCATTATCACAATTTTTATAAAGAAAGAAGACTCTCTGACGTATCAAACGTATAATAGACTACTTTAATTTTAGATACCTACGTGTAGAACGGTAAAAAAGGAAAAATGTTTCTTTTAACCCTCATAAGATACTCATTTTTATAATTGATGAGAAAGTTATAAATCGCTTTTCTTTTTTTCTTAAGTAATATATGATGTTTAAACGAAAATTTCACTTCATAAAGTTTTTAAGAACGTTGGAGTAAAACTTATTAATTTTTTTTTGTGATTTAGCCTTCAAACCAATCTCCTCATTAGTCCAGAATATGACGGTAAAAATAGACTATTAGCTCCGATTTCCGTTCTTATGTATCGATTTTCATAAAAATTTGGGATTAAGCTCTACTTACCCTACACTTCAAAATATACCCTATGCCGGTGTGCGCTTATGATTCTTAGTGAAAACTACCCCTTATTGCAAAAACTTAATAAAACTGCAAATTAAAGTATTTAATAACATAACATAACGTTTAAATAAGTTGAATGATTTTCGTTTGATGCTTTGGGGCATTATTGGTAATTTATCACAATGTTTCAACTCTTATAAACCATCCCCTATTATGATGTAATTAAAAAAATCCCGTACTCTCTATGTGAATGTTGCGTACAATATATCCATATACAGGGTGAGTTTTTTTTTTCATTATTTGTATGCGGATCTCGGAAACCATGAGAGTTACACATTTGCTTAAATGGAAAAAGATTTGCTTCTTTAGAAGACTAATCCATATCGCCTTTTTTGATTTAAGAAAATGCATGTCACTAGATAATTGTAAAAAAGCAAAATTCTCCAAAATCGTTCCAGCGCTTTAATTGTTTTATTTATAAAGATAGATAAAAATTATTTAAGTACAATTTGTAGATAATATTGTGCTGAATAACGACGCCATACTAGTTTTTTCATTTTGCTTAGGATTTGGAAGTTATGAAGCAAAATTGAATTCTTTAAATGGAAACCATAGTTGGCTATGACATATTTTATTCTGATTGGATTGATGTGATGGTTGTATCACTTATTTTAATAAATAAAAGCACAATACACGTTTTTCTATTATTAAGTTTAAGAATAATCATATCTTATTATGGAAAACAAAACAAATTTAGAGTAAGTGTTCGAAATGTACACCATTATTATCGACACACATGCGACACCTTTTCAACACGGAGTTAACAGCTTTTCTAATTTTACGCCCAGCTAATCTGTTAAACGCATTAATAACAGCTTCCTGTAGCTCCTGCTGGGTTGCATATGATCGCACATATACAGGAACTTTTATTACTCCAAATACAAAAAAGTATAAAAGTGAAAGATCAGAGGAACGTGCAGACCATAAAACAAGACCATTTCTCCCTATCCACAAGTTTGGAAAAATTTCATAAAAATATCTTTTAAGTTGCGCCTGATAGTAGAGTGGGGCACCGTCGTGTTGATACCACTGTATGTTTGCACGGGTTTGTAAATTTAATTCGTCTAGGATATTGTTAAAATATTCCGTAAGAAATTGCAAATATCGATTTCCATTTAAAATAAATGGTCCAACGAACTGCGAACCATTAACACCGCACCATAAATTGAAGCCAAACTTATTCTGAGGTTGTCTTTCTTGTAAACGGTGAGGATTACCTTGGGCCTACAGGTGTTCATTATGGCGATTGAACATTCCACAGTTTGTAAAATGTTTTGTCGGTCCATAAGATCTGCAACGAAAAGTTGTTGTGCAATTTGCCGTGTTGGTGTAGATGGATTTCGATTAACAACAGCTAGAACATTTATCTGCACATTTTCATCAATATTACCCTATTTCTGAGCTTCACAAAACTCCCAAACTCTTTTAAATCGTTGTATAAATTCTTGCAGATGTCTAAAGATGGTTGAAGGCGATCAAAATACAATAAAAAATAGTTTGGCCACTCGTTGACTGTTTTTGTTACAAATGATGTAACATTCGATCATATCAAGTTTCTCGAAATTTTTGTACACATAATTAATTTTCTAAAGCAACTCCACACTGACAAAACCGATAAGAATTACACTAACGAACTAACCATCAAAGATGAAGATAAACGACACTGCAGTTGCTCTACTTTTGTTTTTAGATGGCAAGGTGTGATTTTTGTTAAACCTAATAATAGAAAAACTTGAATTGTGTTTTTATTCTTTTTAGTAAGATTTTTTTTTTAAATAAGTGATACAACCCTTACATCAATACAATCAGAAAAAAAAGCACTATTCAAATATGTCACTGCTAACTCGGCACAGAATTATCTACAAATTGTATTTAAACAATTTTTATCTACCTTTAGAAATAAACGAATTAAAATGCTGAAACGATTTTGTAGAATTTTACTTTTTTACAAATATATAGTAAGCCATGCATTCATTTTCTTAAATCAACAAAAGCGTATCTGGATTAGTCTTCTAAAAAATCAAATCTTTCCCCATTTAAGCTAGTGTGTAATCCCCATACAAATAATGAAAAAAAAACTCACCTGGTGTGTGTGTATATATATAATCGAATTTCGTTGGCAAATCAAAATATAACTATTTAACTTTTTAATTATAAATAAATTAATGTGTTTTCGTGAAATCATAACATTTTTATTTCACACCTCCGGAAATGTTCATGTTAATAATTTAATAGTAATTTGCAATTATTTGTTTCACCGTGTAACAGACTTCTACGGAATTTGCAAAATGTACGCATACGCTGCGTCCTCGCTCAATTAATATATGTGCTGCCTGCCAAAAATTTCACAAACGATCGATTACTTAGTGAGTACAATTTTGATTTTCTTTATTTTAAAATTATTATATTTATGGTTACACCTGTTCATTACCTTTCCAGATATTGATACACGTCGTTGCACAACAAATATATACAAATTCACAAAACAAATCATAAATACAGGACATTAAAAGAATAATCAATGGAATCTGTTGGGTTATGATAGCAAAATAAACTCACAATTGTTGTAATTTCCAATAAATGGTCACCTTAAGCTTGTTCCATGTTACCATTGGATGTAAACTTCGTTCCATCTAACGATGATACTGCCTTCCTGTTGCAAATGATATGCTTAATTTCCATAAATTCATCCAGCTTCACTAACTTGTGATAAATCTTCTTTTTGGTAAATACGTGGCACTTATATTTGCTTTGAATATTTAAATATTGATTTAAATATTTATTAATTTATCGGACTAGATATATTTTGTTCTTTCATAAACTTTTATATTTACTATCAGTTTTATTTTAGATGCCGATTTGAAGTTACATTTATTTTATAACCTTCAACACTTAGAAGAATTTTATTTACATAAAAAAATGCACATCAACCGATGTTGAACAAGATTTCGAAATAAAACAATACAATAATTACGAAAATTATAACCGGTAACCTTAGTTTTAAGATTTGTTATGGGTTATATCGATTGTTTCTGAAATCTCAAACTCTATGTTGATCGCGGTTCACTTCCGATAATATTAACGAAAAATTTTAACTTACATGTAACGAATGCACTATTAGCACTATGACTTTTTAGTCACACAAAATTAAATTTATAAGAGAATAATAAGAGGTAAGAGAGTGAGAAATCAGGAGCAATTCATTATATACTTTTCTCATGGACACCAAAGCTTTTAATTTTTTTTTACATTACATACAAAAGATCCTTGTATTTGATTGGTCTAAACAAAAAAATTAAATTAACTAAAACATAAATTATGCCATATATCTTTGTCAAATCAATTCGGATTTGCTTTTTAAATACATTTTTGTAATCAGGGCAAAATTTTGCATAAATAGACATCTCACATGCTATACTTCGCTTCATGAATTTACATTTTACAATTTAATACCTAAAATTACTAAAATCTAACTAATTTTATATTTTACAACTAAACTGAAGACATATTCAGTTTCTGCATAAAAAACTGTATAAGAATACACTTATTTCTCTCAATTTTACCTAGTTTTAACAAAATTTCTACTTCAATAGCTTAAATTTAGGTACATAACCCAATTTTTCTAAATTTATGTTTAAATTACATATTTAATGTTGAATTCTATGTGAAAATGAGTGAAACCTATAATTATATGCTTTTATAATTTATTCTGAACTTATCTTATCCTATATAAACCATAAATTTAAAAATTCTTAACTATTGTACTTAACCTAACTTTATATAATTTAATTTTAACTTGCTTTTTAAACATTTATATCGCTTGTAATGTTTATATAATATGTTCCTATATATGTCTTTAACACCATCACTGATTATCTGTACTCTATAGTTCCTAATTTTGTCTTTTCCCACTTTCATAATATTAGCATATTTAGCAAATTTTGTACACAGATTGTATTTATATTGTAATATCACATTGCACATGTGTTGTTCATGTTCTTAGCTGTATTTCTAAGGCACTATAACTTCTTATGCACTTTAAACACTTAGTCTGTGAATTACCAATATACCGTCTTCGTACCATAACCCTTTTTATAGTTCGCAGAGTTTTTGCATTGTACCTATTACTATACATGTTCTACACATTAGAATTATTGGACTTCATGTAATCAATATCTATTATGTGTTCAAATTCTTAATTAAATTTAAATGTGAAATTTCTTATTTAACTTAAACGAAACTGAACGTACACAATAATATGTATTGTGTTGACCTTTTTTACATGCTACTGCAATAGCTCAATTCTTTTATGAATATAACATCATTGTGCAAACCCCACAAAGTCGGTTTTGTTGTATCACAATCATATTTTTATACTCGTATACTATATTTTCTCATAACGAAGTGTATAACTCCTTCGACTTTATTTGAACTCACATACTATATAATATTTAAGCTCGATAAAACTCTACCCCCTCTATTACACCTATTTATAACCTATCATAATATATATATATATATATATATATATATATATAACACATATATATATATATATATATATATATATATATATATATATATATATATATATATATATAGTGGGCCACTGAAAACAGTCAACCCCGATATTTGGCAGTATTCATTAGACTTTAAGGAAATGCTGAAACACGTAGATTTTTGTTCCAAGGGGGACACATTTTTACGATACAGATATCTCATTTGTCAACCGCCTTCCTTCCATTTCCCCAACCCCTTAATTTGAAATAGGGAATGCGCCATGTGCGACACATCATTAGAAAGGGATTTAGATGGAGTATTCAGGCATACGACCATCCATGATTTTTTTTCAGTATTTACACCGTCTTGATAAATTTAAGATGAAACACCTCTTAAAAACGAAACGCAACGCAAAAATGTAATGTAATTAAAGTAACTAAATTATAAGTTATGATACACAAAACAATTTACTCAAACTAATAATGAACTAATGAATTAGATGTTCAAAATGGTGTCCATCGACTTCCATACAATTGGAGAGTCGCTGTTTGAAATTACCTCGAACGTTCTGAAGCATTTCAGGGGTTATTAGACTGCATTCATGTACTATTTGTCGTCTTAGTTCTTCCAACAAAGCGGGTTCGGCCGTATAAATTTTGATCTTGAAATAACCCCACAAAAAGAAATCCAGGGGCCATTCAATGGAGCCTCTTCTTCCAATCCATTGCCTACGAAATCGTTCATTAAGGCATTGCCTTACAGCTCTACTATAATGCGCCGTCTTGTTGAAAATCAGACCATCTTCTGGGTATCTATTATCATTTTCGATTATATCTGTGAGATCGGGATCAATAGTGTACTGTAATAATTCGAGATATGTTTTTCCGTTCAAATTTTGTGGTAAAAAAATGGCCCAACAATGCGATCCCCATAAGTTTCTGCCCACATGTTTAATTTAAGAGAATGCTGGGTATGTGTTTCGCGTAATACTTTAGGATTTTCGTCATCCCAGTAACGGCAATTGTGTCGATTTACGGTACCATTCAGAAAAAAGGAACGTTCATCCGAAAAACAAACATTGAATAAGAAGTTTGCATTAGTATTTATATTGTTAGTCATAATCTCACAAAACTGTCTGGGACATCTTCATTTATGAAGTTTCAAAACCCTACGAACCGTAGTGAGCAAAAACCCAGAATCTTCGGCCAATTTTCTTGTACTTGTAGGATCTAAATTAATACGACATAAAATTGCTACTTCTGCCGCTTCAGTCCTAACACGATTTTCATAATTCTTTGTTTTATTAGCTACTGATCCTGCTTGACGAAATTTTCTAACTAACTCTAATGCATATGAGTAATAAACTTGCTTGTCTTCATGAAACTGATTAAATAAATTCGCTGTTCTTCTTGCACACTTCCCGTTTTCAAAAAATATCTCGTTTTTCAATTGAATATACCATTTTCAAAGTATTCAAAAAATACCTAAATTGATTTACTCACAGGAATGTTAAACAAACTGTCTTAGCATCAAATTACTAATTTTTTACAAAATTCGTTTTAATTTACTTTTGATATAACAGATAAAATTGACGCATTATCAAAACATAGGTGTTGCGTTTCATTTTTAAGAGGCGTTGCACTTTAAATGAATTAAGACTTTTTTGCAAAGACGTTGTAAGTATCAAAAAAAAAATCGTGGATGATCATATGCCTGAATACTCCATCTAACTGTCTTTCTAATGATGTGCCACACATGGTACATTCCCGATTTTAAATTAAAGGGTTGGGAAGTGCAAGGGAGGGGGTTGATAAATGACAGATATCTGTATCGTAAAAATGTGTCCCTCTTGGAACAAAAATCAACCTGTTTCAGCATTTCCTTAAAGTCTAATGAATACTGCCAAATATCGGAGCGGACTGGTTTCTGTGGCCACTCCATATGATATATATATATATATATATATATATATATATATATATATATATATAATATATATATATATATATATATATATATATATATATATATATATATATAACGAATAAAGAATTTGGTGTTGTTGATTGCTATATTACAAAGGTAAATTGCACCACGGTCTAGCTCACTGAGGTACAAACTTATGAAACTTACTGTAGTTGAGAACTCATTGATTTTCAGGTGTTAGGGAAGCAGAAATTTATCCGTAGATGTAATCAGTATTGGCATTTGTTTTATTGTTGGGACGCCTCTCAATTTCTAGGTTTAATCATTAAAATACAAAAAAATTGAGAAAGGTTGTATCTTAAAGCATAATAGGTAATCTGAATAAACACTAAACAACTGTATTTATATGTATATTTAGTAAAGCAAAATGTCTGATTAATATCAGCATAAAATAACTAAAACAATATTTCTCGTAAAACCTTACGATCTTAAACACCGACAACCTTATAATCTATGTTTACTTAAAATTCAAAATGCAATATGATCAACACTGTATTCAATAATGAAACCTGTATTGACTTATGTCAACAAATTACGTTGAGATAGGTTATGAACTCAAATGTTTTTAGATTAGCAGCCGTTCCTTTTTAACCGTAACAAAATAACACTAACTGATTTGTTATTTACTTAAATTGCACTAAAGGAATAAGTACTTACTTGTACAAAATAAATATAACTTCGCCTTAAAATGCAATGCAGTCGGAGAATTTTCATTTCAATTCATAAGATAAACATACGATAAAGGTAATTTCTATTTGTCAATAACGTACAAATAAACAAACGGTAGATCATAAATGAAAATAACGTGAGTTCCATAAGATAAACGTAAGGTACGATAGTTTTCATTTGTTAATAACGTACAAATAAGTTTTTATTCATGAACACATATTTCCTCTACGATGGCACTATTTATTCACAAGTGTACGGTTGTCCTATAGGAGGAACTCTGTCGCCTTCAATGGCAGAAATTATAATGAATGACATTATTTATTCCGTTATCGATAAAATAGATTTTCAGTTTCCTTTTATTTGGCAATACGTAGATGACTGGTTATGTTCGGTTCCAACTAATAAAGTTGACTATACTTTAAATATATTTAATTCTTATAGTGGTAGACTTGAATTCACAGTCGAAAATAATTTCAGTGTTCTTTTTCTAGATAACCTTGTGATTAGAAATAATAACAATATCATCTTAGATTGGTATCGCAAAAAAACTGCTGGAGGAAGTTCCTTTAAACGTTCGTCGTGAGAAGTGGGTTCTTCAAGACGGCGCCCCTGACGACTATGCTCTCGCGGTGCAAACTCACTAAAATAATGTATGCCCGCATCGTTGGATTGGAAGAGCAAGTGAACATCGTTGGCCTCCACGAAGCCCTGATTTAAATCCAATCGACATTTTCTTATACGGGTACATACAAACTTTAGTATATTCTGCTGCCGCGATTAATACAAGACCTGAACTATATCAAAAAATTGTTGCAGATGCAAATGCAATTAGAAATCTGCATCCATCGTTTTTTGTAGTAAAAAGATTTTTTGAAAAGATGCCAAAGATGTATTAGGGCTGAATGGCGGACATTTTGGGAATACAATTCATCATAATTAAATACCTATTTAATGTTTTATAGTTTTTAGTTTGTAAATATGCAAGTGAAACACTCGTGTGTACATTCTGCAGAGTTCACTCTAGGTGCTCTAAAGCCGAACCGTTTAGCGATATACAATAAGGGTACCTTTTTTAAAGAAAATAAAATTACCTTTCAGAATATATATATATATATATATATATATATATATATATATATATAGTCTTTCAAAATCTTTATCCACAAAAACATACACCGGAAACCAGAAGCATCAGTAAGCTTTTGGTGGCGCCCTCTATCTTTTACGTTGAAAGTAAATAGATATTCATGTTTTTCTATCCGAAAAACTCCCTTGAGGTTTACTGGAACAATCACATATTGCTGAAAATCGTGTACGATTCTTAAGAGAATATTACAAAAATAAAGAAGAAAAAGTATACAATCCTGTATTCTTAGATGAAGCTGGCATAATACATTTAAGGAAAGCGTTAAGAAGAAGCCAGTGGGCTAAGGAATAAGGTTTGTTGTAATTTAGTTATTACATTATAATTCCTGATAAAATAACTGTATTTTTTAGACTTATGGTTGTTCATGCAGGTAATGAAGATGGATTTATTTCCGGATTTACGGAGATATGTGTACGGAGTTGTATACAAAATCGTTTGAAAATAATTTAATTGCAAACTTAAAAGAACCTTCTTTCATGGTAATGAATAATGCTAGTTATTATTCCACACTTCTAGAAAAAAATCAAAATGATTCATCTAAGAAGGAAGAGATATGTAATTTTCTACTAATAATCAATTTATTTAAACAATTTTTGGTATGTAAGTGTATTCGAGTTAGACTAATGAACGATCAAAATTTGATAAAAACTTTTTCAAAAAAACTTAAGAATGTGTTGCGCCACCACGATGGCTTATGCACTCATTCACACGTCTGGGCATACTTCTAATAAGGTGATCGATTTCCTCTCATGCTATCTGTAACTCATGCGGCAGAGCGACTAGAGTTTGTAGGGGGTGGGGTAAATTGAGTAATCTTCTTCCCATAATATCCCAGACGTGCTCAATGGGTGAAAGATCGAGAAATCTCGGTGGTCAAAGCAACAAAGCAACCTGATTGGCCTCAAAATTAGCCAAATAAGCCCTAGCAACATGAGGTCGTGCGTTGTCTTGTTGGAATGTGCTGTTGGGGATAGTCTGAACATAAGGGACAATATGGGATTCTACGATCTCCGGTATGTAGCGCGCAGCGGTCATGTTACCTATAATGAAGACCAAAGGTGATCTACTTCTAATGGTAATAGCCCCCCATACCATAACTGCAACTGTGTGGTGCATATGCCTTTCCACAGAAAATTTCTTTCACCACGCCGTCTTCTCACCCTTGCACGATCGTCATGCATGCCTAAACAAAATCTGGACTCATCACTGAAGACAAATGAATTCCATTCTTGGTCCCAATTTGTCCGTTCTATTCACCATGCTAGACGTTCACATCGGTGCCTAGGAGTCAATGGTAGCACAAAATAGGAACGGTATGAAAAGAGTCCAAAGGTTCTTATCCGGCGATAAACAGTTCGCATCCCAATTGCCTTTCCATGTTCTGCAAACCACTGGTCCGCAATCACCCGTGTAGACGAAGGGGTTCCGTAGAGTCAATACCCTGAGACGGCGATCTTCGGCTTCTGTAGTTCTTCGAGGACGTCCTGTACCTCTTGCTCTTCGTATACGGTCCTCTTGGTTCCATGCCCGAACACAGACTGCCACAGTGTTTAAACTCCGTTGTGTCCTATCGGCTATATCTCTCATCGACAAACCAGTCTTCCGTAAGCCCACAATTCGACCCCTATCAAACTCGCTTAACTGCCGAAAATTTTGGCGTCTTCGCACTCGAGGAATCGGGATTCAATTAAAGAAGGTTTTTGTAATGTGTTACACGTCTTAAATGACAACTGTAGTTACAAATGGTTTTAAGGCTACGTGATCGTAAATGTTTTGAAACAGGTTAACGCAAACACCGCTAGTGATATGGCTAAAAAATTGATCGTTTTTTTATCTTACCATAAACATATTCCCAAAAAGTTTTCAGAAAATATTCATTATTACTCTGTATTCTTCTTTCTATGTCACTTAACATACAGGTATGGAAGAAACACTTTTGCGGGTCTGACTTATAATAAGCTAGAAAGAAACCCAATAAACATTATATGAGTATGAGAGAGACATAACTTTTCCGATGTTGGCACTTGCACATATTTGCATATAGACACAAAATATGAACTACTCAAGTCTCCTTCAATCTAGCTTCAACATTTCTAACGAAACCAAAGCAATTAAGATGATGTTGAAAAGTCGCGTGTTCTTTGAAACTATTAAGTAAATACTTCACACTTAAACATTAAATGATTATACCTCAAACATCGAAGTTTATTGTAATTTTGAATTTATGACATGATTCGATTACTACTCGTAAAAAGAACCAACAAGAAACTTACGAGAGCTGCAAACAAGAACATTAATAGTTACATTGATAGTATAACTTAAGTTTAAGGTTTAATTTTAGCATTATAATTCTTATTGATTTTTAAAAATGAACCGAATATTTTTTTTTCAAAACTTTATAAGATTAAGATAAAATCCAGTTCGGGTGTTTTCTAACATTTGTTGGGTGATGCTGTTTAAAGAGTCTGTAATTTTGACACGAATTTTGTCCAAATTGTTAGCACGTTCATGTCTGTGCCCATAAATTTTCTGGGATACGCATCCCTAAACAAAAAAGTCGTTCGGCGCGATATAAGGTTAGCGAGAAGGATATTTAATAGTACGTTTTCCACTAATAATCCGGTTAGGGAACATAGTTTCCAAAAACTGTTGAACTCTTATTGCAGTATGAGCAGGACAGCCATCTTCTTGATACCAAGTGTCATCAAAATTTATACTGAGGCTTTGGAACAGCTGGAACTATCTGGTTCTCAACAGTTCTAAATATTTGTCCGCATTCAAATTTCCGTTGATAAAAAATGGACCAATTATGGAATTGCCTGAAATTCCTGTCCACACATTGACTTTTTGGGAGTATTGTGTCCGGTAAGGAATACTAATGTGTTTGTATTCCCGAGAGTAACCCACAGCGACAGACGGATTGTGATGGCCATGTAAGTTAAAAGAACACTCGTCGGTGAACCAAGTATTTTCAATAAATCTTTCGTTTTCATTAGTCCGATTCAACATATCTTCACAAAATTGCATACACTTTTGATGATCTTCTGGAAAAATTTCTTGTGTAGTTTGCAACTTACAACAACGGTATTTATTCCTTTTCAAGATATTGCGAACTGTTCTTGGTTCAATATTCATTTCTTCAGAAATTTCTGTACTATTGCACGGGAAATTAGTTTCTGCTAAACTACACACTGCAATTTCTTGGAGTTCGCTCTCTTCGTTTAAGTTACGACCAGGATGCCCACCATCATTACCATCAATTCTACCGCATTTTCTACAATTATTTTAAACATCCACATCTTTCAAATTTACAAACAGTACGCATAATCGTAGTTTCTGATGGAATTGCTCTGTTTTCAAAGGAAAAAGCAAACCTGCCCATTATTTCTTGTGAAGTGCTTCCTCAATAATACCACTTACTAATCTGTATTTTTTCTTCAGTGGAATACATGAGTATTGTGTCGGACTTGCAACAAAACTGATTTTCAATTCTCGTTGACAGTAGCAATTAAATGTGTCATTGAGACTAACCTACTCAAAAGACGCATGTATTGCATCAACGCTTTTAGTATGTTGTGTATTCTATCTCACTTAGCACGTGAACTGATTGTACTGTCTTTGTTTTACTTATTATAAGTCAGACCCGCGATAATATTTTCCATACCTATATATATATATATATATATATATATATATATATATATATAGTCCAGTTTAAGATGAAATGCATGGGGATATTGGAAACCGTTAGAGATACGAAGATGGTTAAATGGAGAAAAAGTTGCGTCATGGTAATGAGCATTCAACAATGCTTCAAATCAAGCTGCTCCGAAATTAAAAAAAACGCGATCCGTTTCGTGGCAAAGCTCCTTTAATTTTTAAGCTACCGTATTTGTAAAAAACCCATTTGGTATGGAATTTCAAGGCCTACAAGGTCGTTTAAATTTCATTTTTGTTGCAGTTCATTTTATAAGGGTTAACGTGTAAAGGGCTTGGCGAAGGTACTACTCACACATAAATTTAAACTTTGAACTTTTATGCTACAGAAATAAAAAAAAGCAAAATTTTTGTTAACCCTTAAATTCCGAATGGTGGGACACTGTGGACCCCAGGTCCAATATTTACGGTATAATTTGTGTTATAAAAACTATTGGCCACCCTGCTTCTGGGTATGTGTCAATTATAGTGTGAGGTTATATTTACTTGAATACGAATTCAGGATTATGTGCCTGAAAACTTGTATGAAATAGAAATGTGCGTGGGCCACGACGTCCCCCCATTCGGAATTAGTGTGACTATAACATAATTTTCTTTGTTTCAGATAAGGTTTTGAAAATTCAAGAAAAATGAGCTATAAAAGAAGATCCAGAGTTTTAACAGGTGCAGAGCTACAGAGAGTAGCTGAAAATATCGATGACTCTAGCGATTTGAGTGACGTAGATGAAGAAGATACAGATTTTGTTCCAAACGAAAATGTATCTGAATCACGAGACGAATTGGAAGAAGAAGTCGAAGAAGATAGTGATGCAGAAGTAGGTGAACTTGAATGTGTGTAGCAGAAAGCAGCGAAGAATTTGTGACCAAGTCGGGAATGAAATGGTTTAGTAAACCAAAGCCGGCAACACGGCGCTACCAACGTAACATAGTTACCGCGAAACCTGGTCCTACAGATTATGTGCAGAATGCTATGACACTAAAAGACTATTTTGATTTACTTATTACCGACGACATAAAAGGACTAATTTGTACTCATACAAATGAAGAAGCGGAACGAGATATTGCTAGCTGGAATAGTGCACATCCAAATTCACCAAGACACTGGAAGAGCTTAGATAAAACTGAATTTGATTGTTTTCTGGGAATCTTGCTGAAATCTGGAGCTTTACGATGTAGAAAGGAAAGTATTCACGAGATGTGGACAACTGATAAAAGTATTAGACATTCATTCTTTGTCGCTGCCATGTCTAGAGACCGTTTTCAGCAAATTTCGCGCTATTTGAGATTCGACGACAAAATATCTAGAGGAGCAAGAAAATCAAATGATAAGCTAGCTGCAGTAAGGGAAGTATGGAACCTTTTTGTTGAAAATTGCAGGAAGTCATTTGAACCTCACGAAGAGACCACCGTCGATGAGCAGCTTGTCGCGTTCCGAGGCAAGTGTCCATTCAGACAGTACATAAAATCAAAACCAGCCCGGTATGGTATAAAGATATGGGCTCTTGCTGATGTAGAAACATCATACTTACATAATTTGCAAGTTTATACTGGTAAATTGCCCGGAGGTAAATCTGAGGTCAATCAGGGGTATCGTGTGGCCAAAGACTTGTGTGAACCAATTTATGGCACAGGTCGCGGTGTGACTACTGATAATTTCTTCACGTCTGTACTGCTTGCCAAGTTTTTACTGAGTAAGAATCTAACATTACTGTTCGAAAATTTAAACCTGATACACCCTACGAATTAAAAGTACCAGGAATGCCAGAAAAGTTTTCAAAATTTGCATTTAGTGATGAAGTCACAATGGTAGCTTATGTACCCAAGAAAGGACGAATGGTACACGTGCTATCCACCCAACATTCTGATGACTCGATTTCTCAAGAAGAACACAAAAAGCTAATTATGATTGAAGATTATAATAAGAGCAAAGGAGGTGTTGACAATGCCGACACACTGATTCGTGAATATACGTGTGCCCGACGAACAGCTCATTGGCCTTACAGAGTTTTTATGAATATTATAGACATTTGTGCCGTAAATGCTTTTATTTTATTTATTTCGAAAAATCCCGATTGGCAGAAACGCAAACTGTATCGCAGAAAAATTGTTTTGTTGCAACTAGGCGATCAACTTACGAATGCCAACATGAAAATTCGACCTGCAAAACCAGACCAAAAAAAACACATTTTAGAAGCTTTGAAAAATTGCGAAATTGACATCCCTAAAACATTGCCCACAAAACAGAATTTGGAACGAAAACGAGGTAGGTGCCATATATGTCCAGGATTAGATGTGACAAATGTAAACAATTCATTTGCGAAGAGCACAGAAAGGAAACCAAAGCAGTATCTGGCCTCACTAAATGCACCATTGAAAAACCCTAGATTTAAAAATAAATATTTGTATTAGTTCAGTAGAAAAAAAAATATGTTGCTTATTATTGTAATGAATGATAGAAAAATACTTTATTTTGCTGGTTATTGTAATGAATAATAAATAAATACTTGTTTAATTCTACTGCACTTATTATTATTTATAAAAAACGGATGGGGTCCACAATATACCCCCATTCGGAATCTACGTATAATTTCAATAGCTCGGAATTTAAGGGTTAAAGAAAAGACATTTTTGTATTGTCATTAGTTTTTGAATTATTTTGAAAAAAAAGGTTTTTGAAAAAATTTTTAAACTTCTTGATCACATTACTAGTACTTAAATAAAGTCAGTTGTGAATGTGTAACGTTCAATTTTAATTAAAGTGGTAATGCCAAGAGTATCATTGCTTCTTTCCACAAAGAAAACAAACCGACATTATTTTGGTCATAACTTCCTTGGTTTTTATGCTAGAGGCCTTTACAAAACTCATTTTTAAGGTCTTTTCAAGTACTTTAAAAAAGATATAATGCAATTTCCGCGTAAAATGTACCATTTTCCGTTATTTAAAGTTGAATCTTTACAATGTCATGAGTCGTGTAGGGTCCTGTCGTGTCGTGTCGTAGTGTGTCGTGTCGTGTCGTGCCGTGTCGTGCCGTGTCGTGCTGTGTCGTGTCTCGTCGTGCCGTGTCATGTCATAACATGTTATTTTATATTTGAAACCTTTAGTTTTGTGCATATATTTACAGAAAACTGTAGTTTTGAGAAAATTCAGTATCCAATATTAGGCGACTTTCCTCTACTATTAAATACATTGTTATTTTGATCAATAATTAAAACACTTTTAATCCAAATAAACTAATCATTAAAAGATTAAATTCATATATCTTAAACGTGAACACACAATTACAGTTACAATGGTAAAATAAAGTAAAACAATTGGCAGCACCACATGAAAGTGTTTTTAGCTGACATGAAATAAATGGAAAAACAAAGTATAACATTTCATCTATTTGAAAACCAAAGTAAAACATAACCTTTGATGTTTAAAAAGTTACAGTACCACAGAGAATACTGCTAACCCCAATATAAATTTATAAAACCACTAAACTAAAACTAAAGAGCACGATAAAGTAAAAACAAAATGTAATATACTTTAATTCACTACAAAATGCCTCAAGAAAATTATATAATTTTTTTTAACTTACCACCACGTCGAAAACATGAAAATTTCATTGTTCAAACACAAAGGAACAGAAAACTTTTTTCATTACTACAAAGTTTTCGTGTTTTGTATTTATCGTACACCTCATCTTTATTATAAAACAGCACGTTCAATAAATTTAAAAAATACTGAATAAAACCTACCAAAGTAATAATTCCATACTGGAACCAGAAACTGGAAATGTGAGAAACCGTATAGAACGCTTTTGGAGAAGTTTCTTTCCTTTACGAATTTTAGCTGAAGTTGAACTAAAGTTTAAATAAAGTTAGAAATGTATTTAACTATTTAGTTTACTACGTTGTACAACGTAAAGCTTAATTATCAAATTTAATGAAGTCATAATCGAATCATGGATAGCTTTGTGAATTACATAGTAATTAAAAGCAGAAATGTACCTACTTTAATTATACAATTTTAGTTACCAACCACCACATACATTATCGATTGCACATGTTCTGAGCATTAATTTAATGCGTAAGTCGGTGTTATTTATGTTCAATTCGTTTTTATGAAAAATTTAAGACTCGCAGTTAATCCCAAAGTTTAGTACAAAAATGATGTAGTAGGTTGGATGCAAAGACTTACAGTTCGCTTAATTGTTTATTTAACAATTTTATAAAAAGGACAGTTTTTATGATTAAAAATTATTATTAATTTTATTAAATACATAAATAAAAAGTTTACGTCGAGTAGGATTTGAACCTACGACCTGTACTTTGCTAGAGTGCCGCGCTAACCAACAGAGCTATCGAGATTCAAGCCCCAATCGATGCAAACTAGAAGCTAGAACTGATGTAAATTCTAAATATAATGAGATTACAATCAAATTACTTATATTAATGGAATGTGAGCCTGCAATATCGCAAATCCTATCCGAGGTAAACGTTTTATTTATGTATTTAATAAAATTAATAATAATTTTTAATTACATATTTACCTTTGAACTTATTCGTTCATAAAAAAACGCATAATAAAGTTTTTATGATAATTATTTATTATATTTAGTAGCACTAATGTTTTCAATACACTATAATTCCACAATTTATTTTATAATTATTTATTTCTACGCGTTTCAATCCAACATGTATCATTATCAAGAGAAAATACGGAAGTAAAATAACAAGCAAGTAGGGGATAGCGGAGTAACAGGACGAACAAGGTAAGATGACAATGTAATATTATATTGTACGTTGTAGGTAGCGGACCGCAAAAATTTTATTATTGTAATAACCGTTTGTCAAATCGCCATTGTTACCGCCATAGAAAAGATAATTAGTCGATTTTTGATATCTTTTTAATACGTCGTAATTTGCTAATGTTTTCGAAATATTTTATTTTTTGTATTTTTATGTAAGAAATGTGGGAATGTTTGTAATTGATATTTGAGTAAAGGTTGAACAGAAAAAGGAAACGTATATTAGGGTATAAAAACAGGTGTTCTGCCGAAACTCGCGTAACGAATTGTTGAACATTTCTATACGTGCGCTCTTGATGTAAAAATGTCACTGATTTAATAATTCATTACGTCTGTACACACTGCAATCAAAAACGTCTTTGTTTGGTATGTTGAAACTTGAGACCTAAATATAGCGCTTGTTACGGACGAATGTATTTTTAAAATTAAGATGTCGTTCAATAATTAATATGAAACTGTTCCAACGTAATAATTTTTTGTTTTTTATTACTTTTGAAAAACGGGGTGGTTTTTCAGGAGTGGAGTGGATTAGTTTTAAATCGTAGGGGAAGGCAGTTACTGTTGAAATTTTGATCGAGCCGGATTGCTTTTACTGTTGTAATTAGAAACTCCCGTTGTAAACCGTTCGGTCTATAAATATTTTGTCGTGTACCTTTTCGCAAAACTAAAAGGCTAATTCGTTCTTTTCTTTTTGTGTATGTTTTAATGTAAATTTTTCCAAAAATTAATCTGTAATTAATTATCGCAGCGCCGAGTTTTAAACCGCGTATCTTAACTCGTCGTGTTGGTGGAAAAGTGTTAAAGGGAATATATTCAAGTGTAAGTAGGTATTTTTATATAAATGAAAGCTCGCAGCAAATCATTTTACAAGCCTATGTAACGTATTAAAAATCAAACATTGCCTTGCAAAGGTATCTCATTCGCACGCGGGCTCAGTAAGCGGAAATCTGCTAAAATAAAAGAGTACAGCGCCCTCTCACTCTTGTATTTGGGTGGATCAGCATTGTTGTTTGTTGTTTATATTTATATTTGTGTAGAGGTGGGCCAAGCCAACGGGTACAGGATGCCGCTTGGTTATTCATTGTAATAGGGGATTGCCTTGTGTGTACATACTCCCGGTGCCAAATGACCATTAAACACCTCGAATTTTATTTTTATTGTTTTTATTGTTGTATAGATGAATTTGTAACCTGAGAAAGGGGCGCTGTATTTTTCTAACGCACTCAACCTTATATATCGGTCACGATGTCATGATCTGTTTGCAACTTACCCTTGTAAGGCTTTGTTTAGTGGTTTTTTTGTCAGTTTGTTATGTAGAATCGTTTGCCTGCCAACTAATTTCTCTTTATATGTAATTTATTGTAATTTTACGTAGGTGTTTTGTGCTTTAGTAGTCGCTAAACAATTGTGCACATGTAAATTCATTGTTCCTTTTCTTTTGTCCTTGCATTTACCTTATTATCACCTGCGCAATTTTACTGTTGTATTTTATATGCACCGTAATTTGCCTTATTGTTTTATGTGCTTATTTACTTAAAGACCGGTAAGGTTGGTTTTAATGGGCCATATGCTTTGTATTATGATTTTTATTCTGATTATGTATGACACAATTGTGGGTGTGACTACATGGGTTTTTTTATTGTGTTCATGTGTAACTAAACAGCGTTTTATTTATTTTGATCTTAATGTTATAATTTTGTACATACTTTAATCTGATTTAATGGTGTTTTGTTATATATTTAAGCCTTTCATTGTTTTTTGTATTATTTGCGATATTGCAGGCTCACATTCCATTAAAATAGTAATTTGATTGGAATCTCATTATATTTAGAATTTACATCAGTTTTACATATAGATAATTGACATCGATTGTTGAACCTTGATGGCGTAGTTGTTAGGTACTTAATGACGGTTTTCAAATCTACTGGTAACTTTTATGTATTTAATAAAATTAAATAATTATTAATGTACTTGTGCAATTACCTATTTATGAATAGAGTGGGTTTTATTGATGGTTCTTTCCCACAATAGTATATTAACGGGCTGAACTACCATTGCGCAAAGCGCGTTAATTTTAGTTTGAGTAGTTTTATTGTTTACCAGCCCCACATGATACAACACCCTGTCCAGCCCATCTCAGTCAAATAGCACAACGTACCTACCACTACACGACCAATTCGTTTGATTGGATTTTAGATTTGCGAGTAATTAAATATCAGACTTGTAAATAAATTCTAATGTTTTAATTATTGCCAGAAAAGTCAAAGTAACGCAAGCCATTAATTTGAGTAATAGTAACATTATTGTCAATAAAGTCAATATAAATCAATTAGCGACTATTTTGTTCTTGAATTTGCATTATTGCAAATATGTTCATATTACACTTTTCAAGATAGGGTACCTGAGGACGCTACAACGTGTTTGTGGAAATGGACAAGGAAGTCTCCAAAATCGACACTAAGGATTTTGTATAGTTACCGGCGATATGGGATTCAAGATGTAACGCATATAGCGACAAGATTGCTGAACGAAATGGTTGGGTTACAGTTATGACGACTTTTTTGGAAGACTTCGAGAAGATGGCTCCTGCACAAAAGAAAGTACTTGATAAGTACCGTTATGGAGGTCTGTTGGTCGAGCAGATCGAATACACTTGTGATAAAAAATTATTTATAATATACAGCGGCTGCGCAAGAAGTATTTGGCTGAAAATACCGGCTCCTGTAAATTATGTTACAATAAATTAAAAGCAATGTGACTTACCTTTCATTTTCTAATAATTTTTCCCTTGTTTCACGATACAAACACATAAATCCTTTTAGGTAAAACAAACGAGGTTTAGTTGTAGCTGTATTTCTTAATTTAAGTTACAAAAGTAATGAAATAGTGAACGTTTGATAAAAGAACTGATAATTCCTCACAATGTTTTCTCAAATAAGTACTTTGGTGATTTAATTTAACGTCAATGGACACCTTAGATTTTATCATTTCAATCTGAAAGACATGCATTGACGGATAAACGACACCAAAATGGTTTGATACATACATTATTCTAACTAAACTTATAATAGAGCGCTGCATTAGCTCAAACAAAATAAAGCATAAACACAAAATTTTATTTATGGGGGTAGGAAGTCAGTTTCTGAATGGGGACTGGAACCACTCGTGTTTGCTCCAAAGATTCGATTAGTAACAAGATAGGAGCCCCAATAAAAACCTGGTTTGGTTTAGATTAAAATCGTGAAACATGAAAGTTTAATGAAGTTCAGTGTCTAATTCGGTAGCATAACGGTTCTAAAAACACGAATTTACTTTATTTTCCGTTATAAACACTTTTAAAAGGAATATTATCAAGGTCATTTCTTTGTGTACGAAATCACGGCTCAATATTCTTTTGTATAGAAATTGCGTAGGCCAGGAAAATAATTGATATTTTAGAACTCAGGTATTTAATTTTACGTCTACAAGGTTAAAAATGGGTCGCTACAAATCGTTAACATTAAATTAATCTAATCGTGATTTAGAGGGTGTTTGTATTAAATGGACCTCTTTTGTGTGAAAAGAATTTCGTTTCTGTTTAACGAAATATCTCCCACGTGCTTGCGGGATTATGCATAGAGATTTCTAGGGTTTGTTAAATTGTTTAACAAAACATTTGTTTTCATTAAAAAAATTTATTTATATTAGCGACGTATTAGATAATCAACCAAGATCGATTATATTAGATCATATTGGCAAGACAAAATTGATAAAATACAGGTTTTGGAAACTTCAAAAGTATTTAATCTGCGGATGTTTAACAAAGACGAAACATGAGACTTCATTTGAATTAAATATGTTATAACAGGACGGTCAGTTTCCGAAATTGGATCTAACTTTTATTGGCACTAAACCTACTGGGCATCTGGTTAACTTGAAACATGTAAAGGGTAGGTTTTTTGGTATTTTTACTGGTGAGATTAAAAAGCGGGCTTGTAGGTTAACAGTACACTTTATTATTGACGAATCTCTACACCACGGGTAAGTGGGAAAACCTATTTTATTTAAATAAATAGGGAATAAGCAATAAGTCTAGTTTTCCTAAAAACTACATATATAAGTTTTGCATACACATTGTAACTGGCGTTTATTCTAATAATATAAGTAATTTATTGCCGTGCAGAATTTTGCCATATGTAGTATAGAAAAGCGCAAATTATGTAAGCATTGTAGAGATTTGTTATTTTTAAGGCGTTCTGCCAAAATCCTAAAAGAATGCCATGATATATAAATCAACGGTAGGGGTGTTGCAGGACAGCTTTGTAGGATCATCACTAAACACGCTATACCTGTCTCAAAACAGAGCAGTTTTGTTAAAAGTAACATACTTTATATGAAATCTAGCACGTTTTGAATTTTACGAAAATTGGGCGTACGTCATTTTATACAGGGTGTGTTTTTTCACTTTAACTTTAAAACCACATGTGGCACTCCACAGAGTTGTTCGATCTTGTAATTTCTTATTTTGTTATCACGACACATCGTTTCTTTACAATTTCTTTTTATATTTATTACAATAGCTTAATTTTGGTAAAAGATACAAGGGTTTAAGAAAAACGTTACATTTTTACATTTTTCCTATGGTAATAACAATAAGTTTACAAATTTCTCCTGGAACGCAGTCCAATATCAAAAAACCGCCTTCTTATTATTCTATCACTTACTTGAACTTGTCTTACGTCCTCTAATCTGTTGTTCATTTGCACAAAACTAACTTTTCTGTCCCTCAAATCATTTAGCGTTATAAAGCGATTATCTCGCTCACTAGTACATTTTTTTCGACCACAATGATTTCCTCTTGTGAATACACCAAATTCACAAAACCGTTTTACAGCTCTTTGAACTTTACATCTTGAAACTTCCAACACTCTGACCACATAATACTGTAACGTACCATCCTGAACCAAAGCAATCGCTCTCGCTGCGTCGGTTACAGAAAGGTCCATATTTTAAATTACTATTCGACAAGAAACACGTTCAAAAATTTAATTGACAAGTTTTAGATTTCACAACTGACAGTAATTCCATAGCACTCTATGCCAACAAGTTAAATTCGTAAACTTATTGTTATTGCCATAGGAAAAATGTAAAAATGTAACGTTTTTCTTAATCCCTTGTATCTTTTACAAAAATTAAGCTATTGTAATAAATAAAAAAGAAATTGTAAAGAAACGATGTGTTCTGATAACAAAATAAGAAATTACAAGGTGGAACAACTCTGATACTCCACATGTGGAGTAAAAACAGGCTTTGTCACCCTGTATAAAATGACGTACGTCCAATTTTCTTAAAATTCTAAACGTGCTCGATTTCATATAAATTTACCTACAATATGAAAAAAAAATCAAATCGAATTTAAAATAACAAATTTTAATGAGTAACCTTTATCAACTTTTTGAGTGGATCGATTATTTTGCCGGTGAGTGTAGTTGCAAGTAATACATTAGAAAGGGAAACATTTATCAGCTGATTGTGAAATTAGAGTGTGTTGTAAGAAACAAAAGATGTGAAATTTTAAGTGGCTCATAATCATAAAAATTTGCATTACGGAATAACTAAAATGAATAATGATCAACCCAGATACTACGGAATAATACGGGTGTAGTCTAGTTTTGTTTCGTGCACGACCAGAAATTTGATTTAAGTTTGACGTAAATGTCTAGATAACATAGAGTTTTATGGAAACTATGTAAATGGACGGCTATTGGGTTTACACTTAAATATTGTGGAATCGAGGAAGTGAGACGTAAAGTTCACTATTTGAAGTTTGACGAAGTTGTGTTTGGAAATTCTCATCAGTTGTACATTTATTATGTGTTATGTAGGATTAAATATAGTAAGGTAAGCATGGAATTAAAAAAGAGAAGTTAAAGATAAGGAGTTCAGAGAGAAATTACTTCTCCAGTATTTAGTCGGATAGAATGTGAGCGTATGAAGCGGTCTTAGCCCTATATTTGTATTATAAAACTCAATTTTAGGCAAAACCATAACAGGAATCGAATCCTCTTCTTTCTAAACATATAATAACATCAATTATTTCCATTTTTGTGATTCAGAATCAAAATTGGATGTGAAGTTTGGATTTGGCAAACTACCAGACACCCAGGAGTAATTTAAAATTCCGTATTTGTGGTATTCTAATAAAAGATTTAATCTCAATTCTCTCAATCATACTTTATAGCAGTGGAGCTCGGAAAAGGAATCGATATTTTCAAACACCCACTATTTGTTGAAAGGTAATTCCTGTTATTTATTGCTTTTGTTACACGTAAATTGGTTAAAGAGAGGCTGTAAATTAAGGTATCTATTTCTAAGCTGTATATAAATGGGCCAAAGCATTGAGATATTGATCGGTGTTCTGCCTTAACAACACATACACAACTTTTCCAACAAACTTAAATATTTTATAATAGAACTTGTCAACAACCCAAAAGAGGTTATTCGAGAAATTTTCACAAAATTTCAACCAAATAAATGTTTGTGTTGACATCGTTTACAATTTCTCTTGCGATGTAATACAATATAAAGAAGAGACTCTTCTAAACTCTAATTTTTTCTATTAAAAGGAAAAAATACATTTCAATGTAATTTGCTTTTTTCCTTCATTTCCTTTTCGTTCTAAATAAGGTGTGTAGAGTTTCTTGGAATCAAATATTTATAATCTATTTAAATATCAAATTGAATTTGCGAAAAAATGGGAATATTGATTTTCAGTTTTAAATGTACATTTGCGAATTAAGTTGTTTTTAAAACGGCCCTATTACAAGTAATGTGACTTAAAATAAAATAAGCGTTCAAGATTGCCATATAAAATAAGTTTTATAAAGTTTACACATACTACGATATGAACCTACCAAACAGTAAATAAGAACATTGAAAACCAAATAATTTAGTTTCATATTCCAAGAACTACGGAGCTTTTATAACTATTACGTTACAAGAAAAGAGGATGTATCGGCACTCTTTTATTTTAATAACAGTATCTTTACATTTTTCATTGGCTAAAATGCCAAACCTTGTTGTGCTTGTACACCAAAGTTATTTTTGAAATGTAAACGTTGTAACCTCAACGTTAGTTCAATCTTTATAAGAAGCGATCCAGCTATAGGTATAGAGGTATAGAGGTATAGAGGTATAGAGGTATAGAGGTATAGAGGTATAGAGGTATAGAGGTATAGAGGTATAGAGGTATAGAGGTATAGAGGTATAGAGGTATAGAGGTATAGAGGTATAGAGGTATAAAGGTATAGAGGTATAGAGGTATAGAGATATAGAGGTATCGAGGTATAGAGGTATAGAGGTATCGAGGTATAGAGGTATAGAGGTATAGATGTATAGAGGTATAGAGATATAGAGGTATAGAGGTATAGAGGTATAGAGGTACAGAGGTACAGAGGTACAGAGGTACAGAGGTACAGAGGTACAGAGGTACATAGGTACAAAGGTACAGAGGTATAGAGGTACAGAGGTACACAGGTACAGAGGTACAGAGGTACAGAGGTACAGAGGTACAGAGGTACAGAGGTACAGAGGTACAGAGGTACAGAGGTATAGAGGTACAGAAGTACAAAGGTACAGAGGTACAGAGGTACAGAGGTATAGAGTTATAGAGTTATAGAGGTATAGAGGTATAGAGGTATAGAGGTATAGAGTTATAGAGGTATAGAGGTATAGAGGTATAGAGGTATAGAGGTATAGAGGTATAGAGGTATAGAGGTATAGAGGTATAGAGGTATAGAGGTATAGTGTAATGTACGTTGTATTAGTAAACATTATTCGTATATAGACATGAATCTCATAACAGAAATTCATATATTTAAGAATGAAACTAAACCACTCGAAAGGGTTGAATATAAACAGCAAACGCATAAAGGATCTTGTGTAAATATAACATGAATCACATATTCAAGTTCAAAATAAGTTTACAGATTAAGATTTAAAACTGTAACTAGTTTTAATGAAGTACAAATTATTTAAATCAATAACAAATTTAAAACCAAATTCAGAAATTGTAGAAGGAAACGAGTCGCCGCTACTTACAATCTTTGTGATGTCGTTTTGGAAATGACAAAAAGAGGCAGCAATAAAATTTGAATAAAATTTGATAACAGCCAAGAATTTAAAGAAATTAAACAGCGTTCGAAAGATCATGTTTTGGTTAATCCAGATTAATATTAATTTTACAAATAATTTTTCAAAATAGGTTGAACGGGGACTACTTTTCATGGCGGATTAAAAAATTCACCATAAAATTAGTTAAGAAATTTATATTATAATCGATTTTGGTCGAATAAAATCCTACTTCGTTATTAGGATATCTAAGTTTTGTAAAAATTATTAAATTGGAAATTCATATTGGATGCTCTATATAAATATAGGAGACAGATATAAAACGAATTAATTTGGGGTGAGAACAAGACAGTCTTTAGTTTACATCGACGCAAAACGATCAAAACTTTATTTTGCGGAGATTTTAATTATGTAGTGTCATTAAACTTATAGTGAACGTCATTACACATTTTATCTATTCCATTTTTCCCAACTAACTCTTGTTTTAGTTTAAATTATTGTTTTCTAATTAACCTAAGGTTTCATGATGACATGTTGAGTTGATTTTATGTTAAAATTTTGGTGGATTCTTTAAATACTTTTGCTAAGAATATCTCTTGGCCCCGATTCTATGCAGTCTATTTGTTTTGCGCTACTTATGACATACTGCAGCTTAAATTTTCCTACTTTTGCATCCGTTTGAGAATATTAACTAATTCATTTCCTAACCAAAGTTACCTTATATAAATTATTTCTGTCTTTGTATCATACAAAACGGTACCTTACTTAATTGTATTTTTAGATGTTAATTTACGTTTGTCATTCGTATTAATTGCTTTTAATTTTACTGAATCACGGGTTTGCGCCAGCAATTCTACTAACTCCGGCCCATCAAACCATTGGTTTGTGTGATTATCAATGTTTACTTTCGATTCTGTTTTAAGTTGATACTTACGTTGATGTCTAGTTGTTAAAAAAATATTTCATAAAATTAAATCTTTACTGTTACTCTTAATTCGTGATAAAGCATCTACATTCTCGTTACCTTTATATAATTTACTATAAAATCGTATTCTTCTAATACTAACCTAAACTGTGTTAACCTTGGTGATAGATTGGTCATTCCAATAAATATATTCATTGTATGTGATCCGTCTAAATATCAAATTTTCTTCTGTGTAAATGTGGCCTAGTGTTTTATTGAGTAAACAATTACTAAAAGTTTTTTTCCGCCTTATCTAATGTCCTACTCGCGTAGCCTATGGTTTGTGATTTGTGTTAAATAAAATTGCACCAATTACGTATTTATAACGATAGCTTCAGCCGATGAAGGTTAATACCCGAGCGTAGCGAGTGCAGTAAACATCTAAGAGAGGGAATTTTACTTTACTCCAGAATGGAACATATGATGTTTTTACCAACTGCAGATTTTTATCGTTCGGCTTTCTCTCTCAAATGCCGCTGCACTTGAAAACATTGATGTTAACACAGTAACATTGAGTGTTTAATCGAAACGTGTTTCAAGTGTTAGTTTTAGTAATTTAGTAATTTAACAAATTGCACTATTAATATCAATCATGCTGAATAATAAATTACTTAAGATTTTCTACTTTGGTTTATATTTTTCTCATACAAGATGTATTGGCTTTCATTGCTATAGGGCAACACGAGGGAATGTTCATTGTCTCCCAATGCTATTAGAAAACAATTATTGGTAGTCACGTGCATATTTTCGCTCCTAAAAATTACTCTAACGGGTCAACAATTGACATTTCGAATATAGGTGGTGAAAAATTTATTTTCTAATGAAATTCCAAAATCGGTCAGTTAATTAGTAGTTGTTTTAATGCAACAAAATGCCGCTTGACATGATTCAATTCAATTTTGTGTTTTTACGCATTAATATATTCAAAACGTTTGTTATCAACAAAATTTGTAATGAACTTTCTGTAGTAATAAATAAACTCAATAAAACGCTTTGCTGCATTCGCGTTCTTTAGTTTTGGATAATTGTTAATTACATTTGTTCTATTTGCATCAGGTACAATACCATTTTACTTTATAAGATGTCCTAAATATAATTTTTTTGTTTAAAAATTCGCATTTTAATCGATAATTCACTTTTCCTAATTATTTAAATAGTTTAATTAAATTTTGGTCAAACATTTTTAAATTATTTCTAAAAACAATATTATTTTTTAAGTATTCAGAACCTAACTCGGAATTTATACCTGATATAATCTTTGCAAATTGAAACTTATTTTGAATCCCATTGGAAATCTTGTCATTTAAAATTGACCTTTATCCGTCGTGAAAGCAGTATATTATTTATTTGAAGGTTGTAATTCCACTTGATAGTAACTTTGGGTTAAATCCAAATGTGAAAAATATGTGACATCACCCAATAAATCTAAAATATCGGTAATATTTGGAAAAGAAATTTATCATTTTCTATATTTTTATTTTATTCTCTACAATCTATAACAATTCGCCAATTACGTTCACTCTCACTTTTTGCACAATAAGCAATGGAACTGACCAATTTGATCTACTGTCTTCGATAATCCCGTTTTTTAATAATTAAACTTCTTGTTTGTTTATTTCGGTTTATTGAGAGTGTCGTAAGGTTTTTCATATTACAGCATTCCGTTTTGCCCTTATTTTCACTTGCAACAGAAATATGTCCTCAATTTTTAAATATTATGGCGTTCTTCTAGATATTAAATCTGTTAATTAAATCAAAATCAAAATTAGAACACTTTTTTTACTTGGTCTACGCATACCTTATCTTCATTAAATTGTATAAATTAAAATGCGACAGTTTGACATATTCAGGTTTAAAATTATTAACTTGTATTTCGTCGTCATTCGTATTTAATATCTTTACTGGAACAATTTTTTGATGTAGTCCACCGGGAAAAGCTTCATTTTCAATAATAAATATTTAGTTATCTCACATATATCTGTAATTATGGTTATATGTGCATGTAATGAAACGATACACTCTACGTTAGTTACGTCAAATAACCTTATTGTAAAATCTCTGCATATCAATTAAAGCTTTATAACTTTGACAAAAATGATTCTTTAAAATCCCATCTATATTTTTAAATTTCGGTTAATTGCAATTAATTCTTGATTTACATAGAAATTTTCTATATGTAACTTAATATTTGTCGAACCTCCCAAAATTATTTGTCCGGTAATTCTACGTGTATTAACTTTCTTATTGACATTAGTTACTTGCTTTCCTATTAAATACTAAATTTTGATTATTGTACCATATTTGTAAATAATTTAGTCCATTTAAATTTAAAATTAAAAGTAATTCTTTATTGATGAAGAAAACTGAATTCGGACTTTGTGTGATTCATATTTTCTACTGCTGTAGGTTATTCATTTGATGTCTACCTACCTTGTTATTTTGTTGCCTTATGGAAAATTCTCTTTTGCTAAACTGCCTTCTTTCGTAATTTTTATCTATTTGTTAAAAAGGTGTTATCTTACTTTCTAGATTATGTAATCCATTTTTTGAATCTGCTGCGCTCTGCAGAAATAAAATCTAATTTTACATGTTCAACTAAATTCCTCTACTCTTTCGTATGATTTATCTCGCCTAATTTTTGCACCTTCAGATAATCTAGTTTTCAAAACATACCTATCAGAATTTTGGTTATTGTTGTTTAACAAGCTTGCATATAATTTAATTGAATCGCTTAGTTATTTTGTAATTTATTCGTTCCCAGTCATATATGGTGACAAACTACCTGCAGTTTTTAAATTAAACTTTTCCCATTTTAACTTATCATATATATATATATATATATATATATATATATATATATATATATATATATATACAGGGTGGTCGTAAAGTAAGGAATAAATTCAATATCTCGTAAAGCACAATTTTTTTCAAAAATCACTCGAACCCGTCGATTTTATATTTTTTCGGGGCATATTTTGCGAAAAAAAAATTTTATACAGGGTGTCTCAAAAAAGATTTGCTATACAAATTTTTTTTTTCAAATTGCAACCCAATTTTTTATTGCATTTTTGGATTACCCTTCCAATTCTAAACATTTGTCATGTAGCATATGCTATACCTAAGTCCAAGCGTTTTGGAGTTATTCGCATTCAAAATTTAAAAATTGAAAAAACATCATGAAGAAAACGAAAAATAAAATAATTTTTATAACGTTTTATTGTATCGAAAACAAAGATTCGTAAACTTAAAAATAATTTTATTTCAGCAAATGTTCGAAATGTCCTCCGTTAGTCAACTGACAATAGCGTCGTAAAGTAAGGAATAAATTCAATATCTCGTAAAGCACAATTTTTTTCAAAAATCGCTCGGACCCGTCGATTTAATTTTTTTTCGGGGCATATTTTGCGAAAAAAAATTTTTATACAGAGTTTCTCAAAAAAGCTTTGCTAAAAAATTTTTTTTAATTGCAACCCAATTTTTTTATTGCATTTTTGGATTGCCCTTACAATTCTAGCTCAATAGTAGGCTTTGGATTTATGACGCGGGAAACAAAAGAATAATTAATGTCAATAGTTATTATCGTTGACAGTTCTGTGTGTATTTTCGTAACGTTTCACTAGTTTTTCAAAGTCTAGTATTAAAGTTATTATCGTTGACAGTTCTGTGTGTATTTTCGTAACGTTTCACTAGTTTTTCAAGGTCTATTATTGAAGTTATGATCGTTGACAGTTCTGTGTATTTTCGTAACGTTTCATTAGTTTTTCAAAGTCTAGTGCTAAAGTTATTATCGTTGACAGTTCTGTGTGTATTTTCGTAACGTTTCACTAGTTTTTGAAGGTCTATTATTAAAGTTATGATCGTTGACAGTTCTGTGTATTTTCGTAACGTTTCATTAGTTTTTCAAAGTATATTTTCGTTTTTTTAACACTAAATTACATTAATGTGCGGCTTACTGAGACACAGCGTATAGAAATCTTGATGATGATTGGCTACGGTAATCGAGTTAGAACGCAGCAGGAAGTTTGTGACTTATTTAATCAAAAATACCCCAATCGTCCGCCAATATCGCAATCAACAGTTAGCAAGATTGAGCAGAAGTTTAGTCAATTCGGTCATGTAAGAGATGTTCCTAGATGTGGTCGTCCTCAAGTTGATGAAAATAAGCAGTTAGAAGTTTTATTGGCGGTTCAAGATAATCAGCATGTAGTATCTAGGCAGGTAGCAAAGGACATGGATATTGGAAAAACAAGTGTTCTAAAAATACTACAAACGAATAAATACCACCCTTATAAGATGCAAGTTCATCAAGAACTCTTGGAAGGAGACTTTGAGAGGCGCCTTGAATTTTGTGAGCTTTTGCAAAATATGTGTTTGGAGAATCCAAATTTAGTGAAAAATATACTTTTTTCCGATGAAGCCACTTTCTGCTTGAATGGTGACGTAAATACCCAGAACTATCGGTACTGGTCCGATGTAAATCCACACTGGATGAGGGAAGGACATACACAATTCAATCGAAAAATAAACGTGTGGGCTGGCGTTGTTGGTGACATTATTATCGGGCCTTTCTTCCTTGAAGAAAATTTAACAGGTGAGAGATACCTGAGTTTTCTAGAAGAGGAACTTGTTCCAGCTCTGGCTACCCTTTTTCCTGAGATAGAACGTTCGGATTCGCCACACCATAACACCTGGTTCCAACAAGATGGTTCTCCCCCCCATTTTGCTGTGGTAGTTCGAACTTATTTGCGCGACACTTTCCGAAACAGGTGGATTGGAAGGAGCGGTGTTATTGAGTGGCCACCAAGATCACCCGAGCTAACACCACTAGACTTTTTTTATGGGGATACCTTAAAGGCAAGGTATTTAAAAGCCAACCGGCAAATCTAGATGATTTAAAACAACGCATCCGTCAAGAAATACGTCGAATAACGCCCGAAATGGTTCGAAATGTGCAGCATGAATTTGTAGATCGATAAGGCTATTGTCAGTTGACTAACGGAGGACATTTCGAACATTTGCTGAAATAAAATTATTATTATATTATTATGTTTAAATTGACCAATCTTTGTTATCGATATAATAAAACGTTATAAAAATTATTTTATTTTTCGTTTTCTTCATGATCTTTTTTCAATTTTTAAATTTTGAATGCGAATAACCCCAAAACGCTTGGACTTAGGTATAGCACATGCTACATGACAAATGTTTAGAATTGTAAGGGTAATCCAAAAATGCAATAAAAAAATTGGGTTGCAATTTGAAAAAAAATAATTTTTTTAGCAAATCTTTTTTGAAAAAATATAAAATCGACGGGTCCGAGCGATTTTTGAAAAAATTGTGCTTTACGAGATATTGAATTTATTCCTTACTTTACGACCACCGGTATATATATATATATATATATATATATATATATATATATATATATATATATATATATATATATATACAGGGTGAATCTTATCTATTCCGCCAAAATTAAAGGAGTGCTAGAACTCATCATTCTAAGCAAAAAAGTTCATACGTAGGTGGGTCCGAAAATGCTTTGTTTCCGAGATACAGGGTGTCAAAGTTGAAAAAATAAATCGCGTTTTATTCAATATCTTTCGACTGTTTCGAAATAATTTCATGAAATTTTTTATATGCGGGTGTTTTGGGATGACAAATTCAAATCTTTCTGCTAAAAAAAGTGAAGTTGCTAGAGCAGACACATAAGTAAACAAGTAAGAATCCCTATTGTTAAACCTGTCAAAATAATAGCCTCCGAAAATGTGTATGCATCATGAGTTTTAAATGCGTTTTTCTCGAAAAGAGTTGCTCCTAGCGACTTCACTAAAATATACCTTTTTTTAGCAGAAAAGATAGGAAGATCGATTTTTCTAGTCCAAAATGGTATACAGTGTAGCACAAAAAAATTGCGACGATTTAAAGGGGTCGAAATGGTTGCCGCTGGCGCCCCCTAGAAACCACAACTAATTGGACCACAAATTTAAATTTGTCATCCCCAAAAACCTCCGCATACGAAATTTCATGAAATTATTTCGAAATAGTCGAAAGATATTGAAGAAAACGCGATTTCTTTTTTCAACTTTGACACCCTGTATCTCGGAAACGAAGCATTTCCAGACCCATGTACATATGAACTTTTTTGCTTAGAATGATGAGTTCTAGCACTCCTTTAATTATGGCGGATTAGATAAGATTCACCCTGTATATATATATATATATATATATATATATATATATATATATATATATATATATATATTTCGCATTATCAGGGACTGCGGCTTGCTAGGGTCTTAATAAGTTCAGACTCTTTGATATCTGCCAATATTTTGAAGCGTCTACAATAAAAACAATGTGAAGTTTAGGTTAAGTATTAAGTAATTACTTACATCTAAGTTTTTGTTAAACAGTCTTTTTAAACTTAATAGGCGTTATTGTGAAATGAATTTTGTTCAACATTCTATAAAGGTTAATCAAAGATGAATTAAATGAATGATTATGCTACTTTTTAAAATTTAAATTAAACTGTGTCGCGTACCTGCAACATCTGCTTACATTTATACAAAGTTTTCTGTCAAAGTTAGTTACATTTATTTTCTTAGATTAGTCACTAAGACTTCTTGAAAAATGTTAGAAGCGGTAAATTTAAATTTGTGATGTACATGATGTTATTTAATAATTATCTTCGACATTGAAATTAAGGATGTATTAAACAAATTGATGAAAGCTGTTCTGTATCCGATTTGTGGTTCATTGAATTACTTTCTTTTTTATGAAGCACATTTCAAGAAAGAATCTGGATTTATAAAATTTTTCAAATTTTAGAATTTTAACGTTATTGAAATCAGGTTGGTGATTTGAGTTTTTTACTGTGCGTTACTAGGGCACAACTATTGGGTTTTTTTGCCAATTTTGCAATCCCTTCTGTGTTGCGTCACTCTATTACGTAGCCATTGGGACGTGTGTCCTATGTATACTTCCGTGTAATCATCGCAAGGAATTTGGTAGATACCATTTGCGTTAAGAAATGCCGGAGTGTCGTCGTTGACTTTGGGAAACAATTTGTTGACCGTTTTTTCCTTATATTTACTGATTTTTTATGTTGAAGTCCTTGAATAAATCTGTGATTTTTGGTGTTACATTTTTAATAAAAGGTAATTTACAATATCTGACGTTGTTCTCCTCCCGGATCGCCGAACAATTCAAAACTGTTCGCTAGGTTCCTGTGAAAACATTAATTTATTGATAAAGGTTAATGGATTATTGTCCATCAATTAATAAATATAGTAACGTAGATATTGTTATTACATACCACTTTTATTTGATTTTTACTTAATAATTGCTTACTCTTACGTTTAATTTATTTAGCTAATTTTTACAACTCTTAATTTTATTTTTAAATTTATTTAAATAAAGCTTACTTCTTGTCATAAGTTTGGTTATGAACGAATAAGTTCAAAAGTAATTAAAAATTGTTATTTTCTTTAACCTAATTCCTCGCACTAAATTCTTTCAATCATCCAATATAATTTTGACCAATTTTTTTAATTTTTCTACTTAATTATTTCGGCCACTTTCAAATGTTCTTTTTAGCTGAGATCCCCATATAAGCAACGTATATTTGATGGCAAGGTGACGGTACAACGTGATTTGTTGGTGGAAAGAATGACCAAGTAATGTTCCTTAGGGAATGCAACTGCTTTCAGTCTTTACTTATGGGGAGTTGGGTTTGTAACTTAAAGCACAGCTTACTTGCTTAAAGTATATTACTATATTTATTGGGAGATAATACTTGTGGATCTAAGGCTTCTCATTTATTCTGCAACGTCACTAACTTCTTACCTGGTAAACCTCAATCAACCAACTGTCCCTTACAACTACCCCTCTTTATTATCAATATGTACTACTTACAATCTTACTTTATTGATACTGGGTGTTGAACGGCTACTATTGAATTACTGAGTGTACTTAGTGTGGCGATTTGGATGAACTAATTCATGCCGACAGTTGTGTAGATCGGCCTATTTCCACAGTTTTTACTTTTATAGCGCGACGTTTCGGAAGCAGACTCTGCTTCTGTCATCAGGCTTACTTAGTCCCGAGAAGGACTGATTCCGAACTTGAGTCAAATTCATTTATGATTTTTTTCCAAGCACTTGACTACTCTCAGATTCGAACATTGGTACCGTTCACTTACAAGTCTAACACCTTACCGCTGAGCCACTGAGTAATCTGATATATATTTTTTAGAACTTGCGCAGTAGTGTATTGCTCATGTTACGCCGTAACCTATTGCGCCTAAGCTCTTTGCGTATTATTGGGATCCATATGGTTTCATTTCTACACTAACTTAACTTATCGAATTTTTTGCTAGTGCGAGTTGTATTCCCGTCCTTTGCCACTATTTGTATGTTATTCCATTGGATGCCGTTGTCTTAGTTCCAGACATTTTCGGCGATTTTTGATCTTTCCGTTTCGCCTTTGCTGATATTGTTCTTGTGTTTCTGAGTCCTTAATTTGAGTAGTCTACTGTTCTCTCCTATGTGTGATCTGCCGCATTCACATGGTAGGTTGTATAAACAATTCCTGGAATTCTGGCCTTCATCGTGTGGTTTGGTTTTGGTTAGTATTTCCTTGAGCGTTCTTATCGATTTGAAAGCAGTTCGTATCTTGTGATTGGAGTTTTAGTGTAGGTAGCTCCTCGTGTGGGTGGGGTTCCTGTATACACTTATCGTGAAAGTGTTGTCATTCCTGTGCACAAGTACCGGGTGGTCCATTAATAAAGGAGGACGACTGTATATGAGAAACTACGCATCACACAGTTTCGGGGAAAAAACATTGATAGTAAAAGTGACCGAGATAAATTGCTAGAAAAAGCCTAGAAACATTTTCTTTTTCAGCATTTTCCTCTATCTTAAATAAGGAAAGGGGGTAGAGGCACATGTTCACTTGAAAAAATTTTACAACTTCTTTTTAACTCAACCTATTTTTATCAACTGGGTCTCGTTTGAAAAAGGCTTTTTGGGTGCTTCCAATAAAATATTAACATTATTGGTTTAGGTTTTTCCAATCGGTAGATGGCGTTTCTTGTAACTCACGAAAAAGCGTGAAAACATACAGAAGTTGGTGAAAACCGCAAGTCCATATCTTCTTTCGTTACAAGAATATGGATAATATAAAAAATATTTAGAATTTACATCAGTTCTACATACATAAAGACAAAATTAACATCGATTGGGGCTTGTATCTCGATTGCGTAGATGGTTAGCGCGGTACAGGTCGTAGGTTCAAATCCTACTCGAGGTAAACTTTTTATTTATGTATTTAATAAAATTAATAATTTTTAAAAAATATATGCATTTTACAAGTGACATAATTAGGAGAACACGTTTAACTGTCATGAATGGTTAAAATTTATTTATTATTAAACAATAACCTAGTATGTTGAATATCCCCTAGAAAGCATATGTTTAATTTAGAGCGGATAATAAAATTTATTGTTTAACTTACTCAGTCGCATTAAAAATTTCCTTTCTATATTACTTGTGGCCCTGAAAATGGTCGTTATTATAAAAGAATGGTGTGCAACAGTCCTAGTACTGAAGAACTATTGACGCCCCAAATGTTCAAATTGTCGCCCGTCCTGCTCAATACAGAGTTGCGTAGACAAAACAGCAAAACAGAAAATTAAACGTTTTTTTTACTTTTGCGATAAATTTTTCTCTTAATATAAATACCTGGCTGGTCACGGAAATAAACTGCCCCTTCGTATCCGTCTGTCAGAAAATGTTCTGTTCAAAAATTGTCGAACATTTACCGAAAAATGGGCTGGACACCCATCGTACCGAAAATGGCACGTTTTCTAAAAGATCTGGCAATTGGTTAGTCAGAAAATTAAGGTAAATTTCACCGGTCAGTTTTTCATTACTATATAAATGGCCCAATGATCATTCCTCCCAATATACCTCACCGAACGTTTACGCTCCACCTACCTTGACGTTGCACCTCTTTCATCCAATTAGGATTGGTTTACGACTAGTAATACATGTTATGCAAATTCACGTGCCCATTGCTGTTAAAAGTAGCCTCATCTGTTCATAGTATATTCGACAATAGTCTAGGATTTTGAGCTACAACATTTAGCACTCAATGGTAATAATCAAGCCTTCTATCAGAATCGAGCGGTGTTAATGTCTGATGGAGAACTGCATGGAATGGCTGTAACCTAAATTTGAAATCAGTTGGAATAATGCCGAAGTTCTTAGAAATATCAAAAGTATTTCCATGATGATCAAATTCTGTATACGCTAGTGCGTTTATGATAGTTTCCTCAGTTCGGCGTCTACCACGTCTAGGAAAGACGAGACGATGAATACTTCCGATATTTCTTAAACGCCGCGCCAATCGCTCAAAAACTCTTTTCTCGTAATGATGCCTTTCTGGATACCGTGCAGCATAAATATTTAAAGTGGCCATTGTTTTGCGTTATGTTTTGCATTTTAAGGCCTACTTGTTTTTACTAGACTGCTATGTTGTCTATGCGTGAGAAATTTCAGCTCTGTATTGAGCAGTACGGGTGACAATTTGAACATTTGGGGCGTCATTAGTTCTTCAGTATTTCACACCATTCTTCTATAACTTCGGTCCTTTTTCGGGCCACATATATTATACAAAGAAAATTCGTAACGCAACGTAATAATTTTATCCATATCTTTGTAACGAAAGAAGATATCAACTTGCGGTTTTACCAATTTCTATATTTTTTCACGTTCGTGAGTTACAAATAAGTATACCCTTACATTTAAAACTTTCGCGAAAATTGCAAACATTTACGGCTTTGTCACAAAACGCCATCTACCGACAAGAAAGAAAACTAAACCGACAATGTTAATACTTTATTAAAAGCACGTAAGCAGCCTCTCTCAAACGAAACTCAGAGAAAAATACGAAAATAAGAAAAAGCTTCTAAGCTTATGTAGTTCATAATAAAACTATTTTGAACATCCGATAATACCGATTTAAGAGAAAAAGCTAATTCTCTAATTTGGTGTTCGTGTACGCCCCCTAGCCGCCATCGCAGGAACTTGAAACTAATTTCCAGCAATTTCTCTCGGTCACTTTTTTCTTAAAACTGGACGATGCGTAGTTTCTCAAATAAAGCCGGCCTCCTTTATTAATAGACCAGCCGGTACACCCAGGAATGGCGGTTTTTGTTGGGACTCCAATTCCATTGTGAAGGATAAAACGTTAGACTGACGAACGGAACTCCCGATACCCCGATCTAACACCTAGTGTAAACAGAGAAAGGGTAACCGAAGAACTTAAATACACAGCGATAATACCATACATACCTGGGACAAAATATAAAGAATAGCCAACAAATACATGATACGCACTGCCTTTAAACTGACAAGAAGATTAGAATTCCAAGAATTGTATATACAACCTACCACACGAATGCGGCGGATTACACATAGGAGTGAGTAGTAGACTATTCAAAGTAAGAACTTAGGAAAACAATAATAACATCCAAGAGGCCGAACATGTCTGGAACAGATACCACCGCATCCAATGGGATAACGTACAGATAATGGCACAGGACGAGAATAAAACTCACCAGAAACTCAAAGGAGCTACGTACTTCGCACTAGCAGAAAAGTAAAGGTGGCAGATTTATAAGTTCGAATGTGACGGTAGCCGAGTGCTTGGAAAAAAATCATAATAAGGAAATCCGATTCATGTGAGAAATCAGTCCTTCCTTCGGAAGGAGAATCCGCTTCCGAAACTTCGCGCTATAAAGGAAAAAAAACTGGAAATAGGCCGATTAACTCAACTAATATGAGACCACAGTTACAAAACACAGAATTTGCCGTTTGTTCTTACGAAATAAGATTATATTCTGGAAATGCCACTGTTATCTACGGTAGTTTTTGAACAAAGGACTATTTAATGTAGAACTCTCGTTAGAGGATCCGTGAATCGCCCTGTTCCACCTTGACTATACCCTTGGTTACATATCATTTAATACAAGGACATTAAACTATCTCCTAAATACAAACTTCTTTAATGCGTAGTAAAACTGCACTATAGGTATTATAACAGGCTTTTCTATTATGTGGCAGATGATAAATATTCGTTATGCAATCATGCTGCATGTAATCATTTTATTTTTCAATATATTTTAATATATCTTTCAGTTGATATTCCATAAAAGGTGCCAAATCAGTATATGAGTCAAATTACTTTTACAATCCTTAGAAATTGTAAGACGCAAAACGGTTTTGTCTTACCAGCCATCTTGATGAAAATGGAAAAAGTATATCTCGTCGAGAAAATGAGTAAGGTAAAACAATCGTCTTTCCAAGTCTGATGTCCTCAATATTATTTTACTACGATAACAGTGTCCATTACGCTCCCTGAAATCTTTTTATCCAATTCAAATTAAAATCGTTCTATTATTCAACTTAGCTCAAATCTACACCACACAATCGTTTTGTCCACCTGCGCATGACCAATTAAAACACTAAAATGATCATTTCTGTAATTCTACGCAAGAGGTTTGTAACAGAACAATCATTCCTTTCAGTTTGGTTTTATAATGTGTTAATATAACTTTCCTTGTGAGTAAATCAGAAAAATTTTTGAAGTACTGTAGACATTTTCGACCGCAAAACTGAACGAGTGCTTAAGTATTAGTATGATCATATTAATTTCACCGCAGTAAAGGCATTTAATTTCTTTGTAACAAAATTTGAAAATTGTTATTTATGGGAATTAAGAATTAGTTGGTTAAACCATGACCACTTGCAGTTCGTAGCATACGCATATGTTGTTGTAGTCCACCAAATAAACATCAACTAAAAAGTACAATAAATTTTGTTTGAAATAATATTGTATTTATAATTATCTTTCCAGTTTTTCAAGATCAAGTGATACGGGAATAACGAACTATTAACGTTCAAGGAATTTTTTATTTCGATTTAAATACTAAATAATATAGTGTATCAAGCAATAACACTAATTGATACAATAAAAAGCTATGTATTGAAAACTCTAAACCTATTCATAATGTGTTTTAAAAGTTTCGTATAAAATTGTTAGTATCACAGTGTACCATGACGTTCATCATCAAAGTGTATCTACTACACTTTGGTTAATTAAAATCTGAATAAGATTCCGCCAAAACTTTTTATTGTATTATTACATAATAAATATAATGCACTTAAAGCAGTGTTAATAATCAATGTAAAAACTAAAGGAATAACTGTTTCCACTTTATTCGTTTGCCAAAGAAATGAAGGAATAAATTTTAATTAGATATATTTTGATAGAAACAATCTATACGGAATCTTATGTGTTTTAAACATTCATCACCAAAACCCTGTACGTTAACAATATTGATCACATTTATACCGTCAGAAAATATTTCGTGCAAATTTAATCTACATAGAAAGGCTTATAAATAAGTATCATAGAGTAATAATTAAATTATTTGCCTCCAATAGATTTTAATTAATCAACTCTCTGAATTTGTGAGATATTTAGTTGTTTGAGTTATAAACCGCCCTTAAATATCCGTCTCCCTTCCAAAAAGGACCACAATAGGATTTCCGACTAAAAAATAAATTTACATATCCCACGATCATTTTAATTCAAATTTTGTTCGTGTATAAATCAGTTTAATTAAAAAATATATAATGGACTTACCCTATTCTTTCGAAATTGAAAACACCGCTCCCGATAGTATTCACACAATTTTACTTTACGTTGTAGCGAAATTGTACTCCTTGCAAACCATTATATACGATGCATCCTGTTGATATCTAAAGAATCGACATGCGTACAATGGCACTTGTTTTCGTTTCGCCATAAATGAAAATACCCGATTTTCTTACGTACGTCGTATATTAATAACGCAAAGGTAACATTTTCCGAACTGTATCGGGTTTTATCGCTACTCAGAGGCAAGACTCGTAAACTGATTAAGGCATTTTATGCTGTAGATATCACTTGAAAGTACTTTCATAAAGGAACAGAAAAATTACATTGATTAAAAAGTTTTAATTGTTATTCCCTTTCTAATTTAAAATTAAATTAATTTATATGAATGTAATTAAGAAAACCCATCTCTGAAACTGTACTTCACAAAATTCTTAATTTAAATAAAATTAAACAGGAATATTGGTCATTAACCAAGCTTTAACTCGACTTGACACTGTTAGATATTTAACAAAATAACCAACAAGAGACAAAATTCCAAATTTAAATAGAATAGGGCAACATATTTTAAATATTTTGTGGGCTTAATACAGAGTTACCTTCCAAAATCTAAATAAGCTTAAATGAACTCTATTACATTAGCTTTATAACCTTTATAAAACCTATAGGCATTGCAAATGTCGATTAATTTTAAATGTCAATAAAGCTAACTGGCCAGTACATACTTTTTCTTGTGAAGAGATTAATTATGCGTTTATTTTTATCCATAACTCAATTGCACTTGATGCACACTCAATCTGTTTTTAAAACGTTTAATAGGAGAATATTATCTTGTCAATTTCTGATAAACTTTATTTCAAAAAGTAACAGATTGAAACAAGTGTAAAAACTTAATTGACCATCTGCTGAAATACGTGCTCATAAAATAGTGTGTTAAAACAGATTATTTTTATTACACCACGTTTAGTGCATAATAAAAGAGGATAGAATTGAAGTTATTTAAATGCACAAAATAACCTTACAAGAGAGTAAATTTAATGAGTTTGTAATTTAGTCACTTAATTATATTCAAATTAAAATGCAATCAATACTTGTGATAACATGAATTATGGCGCCATCTCGTACAACAGGAAGGTAACAAAATAGTTGGTAATGTAGTTAACTATACCATAAAGTCATTGATTAATCAACTATCACATTACTATTTTACTTAGTTTTATGCGTGTAATTCAAATGTAGGTAATTGAGAAAACTGAATAGCTTGATTAAAATAACAAGACATCTGTTTAAGTATAACCTACATTAAAGCAACGCCACTAATTATTAACAAAATGCATTGTACCTAATTATAATTATGTAAGACACGATTAATTTATGTTTTACTCAAGCATTTGAGAATGTTTACAATTTGATAAAGCACAATACAATTTACATTTCGTAAAATAATTAATTTTACAATTCACGTTTTGTCAAATATTGTGACGGCACCTTTGCTAATTAAAATTAGTAGTATCCAAACAAAATTTATAATTGATCAAGCCACAGCAAATGAAAGACTAAAATTAAAATTATAGAAAGTAAATAATATTCATTGATTTGTATATTTGGATTTTAGAAGATACAAGCTTTTTAATCCAATTTTAAAATTTTATCGTTGATTAGTTCCACGGCCAGCCACAAGATGGTGTCAGTTACAATTTCAACGTTCAGAAACTTCCATATCTATGACTAATTATTCAATAAAATTTAGAAATTAACATTAAATATAATTGAATAATATACTGCAAAATGGAATACGTTTGCAATTCTTGAAAAATTGTACAAAAGTGAATTGTGAATCACGTGGTTTTAGATGGTCAAGTGTGTATACCGAGACTTATTGGAGCGTTAATTAATTTGTGGAAACCGGTGATAAAGTGTAGGGGCGATACAATGATATCACGTGATTTATTTTATGACTCAGTATGAGGGTGAGTTAGATCTGTAAGTACTTACGTACAAAGCACCAAACGTAATTGAGTGTTACTAATGAAACACGAATTCTTTGCCTAATTTTAACACTAGAACATCTACAAACACGTGTTGAACGGCGTTTAAAATTTAATCCTTTGTTACTTTTTAATTTATTTCTCTAACCATTATCCCGTTGAATAAAACTAAAAAAAACTTGAAACTTGTTACAGAGTGTTACCTTTTTTCATGGCCCTCGTTGCCCTCCTAGCTTGTGAGCCAAAACTGACCTTTTTAAGTGAAATGATTTGTTTTTTCGTATACTACTGTCTTCTGCTCAGAGATTAAACAACCAAAAAGGTTGTGTAATTATGGGTATGCAAGAGCTGCTGCGTTTGTCAGTTATTATAATTTTAGTCTATAAACATGTTTTAACCAGCGTTTAAAATTTAATCTTTTGTTATTTTTTTATTTATTTTGTAATGAATTTTACTATAAATACCCGACCACCTCACATATTATTACATTAGCATTATTACCTCTCTACTTCTCTGTACCTTATACCATTTAATTTTGCACCCATAACAGACCTGCATCTTTAATTGTACATAAATCTGATTTACCTGTCCTGACAGAACATACCAGTATTCCAAATAACCAAACCTACCACCCCTTCACACACTTCAATCATTTACTGCTTACGTTTCTTTATTATAACTGCCCTTTTCGGAGACACGTTCGGTACATAACCGTGCCTAAGCTACTTGGAATTTAGTTTGTCGGAGGCGACGCCCCGTATTACTAGGTATTGCGACCCACAAAATCTCCCTACTCTTGGATACAACCACCCTCAACAAAAGGGAAAAGTATTATAATTCAAACCAACATCTTGGCTGTAATTTGCACCGAGGCGGGATTTTGAATTATTCCCAACGACGTAGTTATTTCAACGGAGGTCATACCCTGAGTAGAAAGAGTAGAGGCAGTTAGATGCCTCTACTCAAACCAACCCCACTGAAACCGAAATGCCCCTCTAACCTTTTCCGGCAGTTAGGCTCCGAATACGATTTTCCCTGTTCTTAATTACACTGCAACAACGTCTGTCAGTACTCCTAATCCTTACGTGCACCCTTGCGTATCCACTAATTACTTAATTATCAACACTACCTAAGTATCATTATATATATATATATATATATATATATATATATATATATACATATACAGGGTGGTCCATAAGCGGATTGCTCCATAACTCCTTACTATTAAAATACGAAAAATGTCTTATATAAAGTTGCCCACAGTCATAAACTACACATTTTAAAATTATTTTCAGAAATGGCGGACTTTCGGTTATACCAGAAACTCATGCCAACTTCGTTATTTTAAATAGAACAACCTATATATTATTACACTTTTGAATTCCTCGTTGAATTTAAAGGTCACTTTAATAACCATACTATGAGTCTACGTCGCATTGCTTCCGAGTTATTTGACATTTTATAGACAAAATGACGTTTGCAGTGCCTCCGAAAACTTTCAATATCTCGAAGGCGGATACCGGTAGAGAGATGTGGCTTTCGCTTTTTACTTCCAACAAACGTTTTCCAAAGCACCGCGGCAATGCGCAATAAAAACTGAAATTAGATAAAAATGTGAATATCTCGAAAACTATCACTCCAAAATATCGATAATGTTACATCAATGGAAAGGAAATTTAATTTCCTATCCGCTGATGTAAGAAAATATGGGTGGTTCCATTTAAAAAAATCAAGTTATCCATGTTTAAAGAAAATTATTTTCGGAGCGATAGAAATTCATGAATTCTAAAAGCAAGATTTGTGGCAATGAATGAGAATGATGCGGTACCCTTTTCGGAAGTAAAAAACGAAAGCTACATCTCTCTACCGGTATCCGTCTTCGACATACTGAAAGTTTTCGGAGGCACTGCAAACGTCATTTTTTCTACAAAATGTCAAATAACTCAGAAGCAATTGGACGAAGACCCATAGTATGGTTACTAAATTGACCTTTAAATTCAACGAGGAATTCAAAAATGTAATAATATATAGGTTGTTCTATTTAAAATAACGAAGTTCGCATGACTTTCCGGTATAACCGGACGTCCACCATTTCTGAAAATAATTTTAAAACGTGTAGCTTATGACTGTGGACAACTTTTATATAAGACATTTTTTCGTATTTGTAATAGTAAGGGAGTTACGATGCAATCCCTTTTGAGTGGGCCACCCTGTATATATCCTGCGATACCAGTCCAGTCTAGATCATTCCACTGTCCTAAAAGTACACCTGACTGATTTACGCTTCATTCAGACACACATAATTAGTACAGAACTAATCAAATAGACAAGTTCAGAAGCCCTAATTTCAAAACCACGTGGTCTTTATCATAACTACAACTGCCTACCTAATTAGAATAATATCAAACTCACTCGCCTATTTCTGTCTCCTGTGCAACCTCCAAATCACATCACCAATATATTGATGCACCCACATAACACACCGTTTTAATTAACATTTTTTAAAGAATTTATTCCAGGTGGGTAATTAGATGCTTTCCAGTTTCACTCATAGAGGTCGACTCAAACGCTTAGGAAATAACTTGCTAGCTGCGTCCCTAGCAGCGGTGACAACAGGGCCAACCAGAATTACTTATATTTTATTATTTGTTATTTTATTATTTATCCAGAATATTTTAAGTTTATTTCTGTAACATAGGGTTTAATTTATTTTATACCAGTTTATGTAATAAAAGCGTTTATAACCGGTCTGGTTCATATTAGTTAATTATTCACAAAACAGTGGCGTTGTTTAAACCCCGATCCCGAGGGATACGAAACCAAAGGCTGTCAGAAATTTGCTTTGTAGACCTAACACACTACAATCTGTCTAACCGATTTTAAGATCGTTGAATAAAATCAAAACATTGGTTTAACCAAAGATTGAAACTTTTTACAGAGTGATACATTTTTTCGTGTCATGGCCCCATTGTTCTCCTGGCATGTTTTGTGAGTCCACGCTGACCTTTTTAAGAGCAATGATACGTTTTATCGTACACTGCTTTCTTATTGCTCACGGATCAAACTGATTTAGAAAAACGCCGAAAACGTTATTTAATTATACAGGGTGAGTCATTAGTGCGCCGTCGGAAGATCCAGGCTTTATTAAAAATAAAAAAAATGTTATAGCGCCGATCTATATCAGACTTAGATGTGCATCGAATAAATATAGTTTCATCCCTATAGGGTGTTCCATAATTGCAGGACCGGACTCAGCTTTGTTTTGTTAAATGGAACCCTATATTTATTTAATTTTATTATTATTTGTCTTGTTGAATGCTAAAAAACGGTACTTCTTTTTTAAATTTATTTTGTGGCGTTGCCAAGTTAGAGCAAGTTTACTTTAAAAAACTGAAAATTTATACCTTTACTTAAATTATTCTGAAGACTTTAATATTAACAGTAGAACTGTAAAATTTGGCAGACGGGTAAACAAGACCTTGCTCTATCTTTTGACCTTCATACTTCCTGATTATACTGTACTGGGTGTTTACAAAATATGGTCAATTTATGCAAATTTGAAATAACCATAACTTTTGTTTTTTAAATGGAACACCCTGTATTTTATCTTGTCATCGTGTTCTGTTTTTAATTCTCTTACTTTTTTATTAAGCATGTAATATACTTAACGTTACGCGTTCTCGAAATATTTAAGATTTGTTGCAAAATTAATGACAATTGTGGCAAACTGGACGGTCTATACAAAAGTAATAAAGCAAACAAAAGAATTTGTATCTGAAAAATCATAAATTATTGAAAAAATTATAATAAGTGATAACTAAATCAAATGCTCGATCTGTCCACCATTTTCTTGCAAACAAGTGTGAATTCTCTTCAAAAAGGAATCTTCAACATTTCGCAGCATATTTTGGTTAACCGTTTGAAATGCATTCCGTATTCTAATATTCATATCTTCTTTGGTGGTAGGAGATTCTTAATATACTAAGCTTTTAATACCCCACAGGAAAAAATCTAATTTTGTCAGATCAGGAGTCCGAGCTGGCCATCCTACTGGCCCTCCTCTCCCAATCCATTTATTGGGAAACGTTCTGTCTAGATGTTATCTAACAATGCGACTATAGTGGGGAGGCGCACCATCCTGCTGAAACCACGTCCTTTGACGTATGTCTAACGGCAATTCTTCATGGAGTGGAGGTAACTCATTTTGAAGAAATTCAAGATAGGTTTGACCATTAATGTTTCTTTCAAAAAAGTAAGGTCCAATTATATGGTTCCCCACTATCCCGCCCCACACATTTAAAGACCAGCGGTGCTGATGATCTATTCTTCTAATAGCGTGGGGATTTGTATTGTCATAATAATGGAAATTATGCCTGTTCACAAAACCTGTTTTGTGAAAGGTTGCTTCGTCGGTCATCAAAATATGTTTAAAGAAATCATTGTCCTGTCCTAATCGTTCCAGTGTCCACTGGGAGAATTCCAAGCGTCTTTGAAAATCATTTGCATTTAGCTCTTAGACTAGTTGAAAATGGTATGGATGAAATTTATTTTTTCGAATAATCTTGGAAATACTAGTTTGACTAATACCTAAATCAGCATTGAGGTTTCTTGTGCTAACGTTTGGATTTTCCACTACACTGGTTAGTACCACAAATACGTTTCCTTCCTTTGTAACCCTTTTTTCTCGTTCTTTTCTTTCGTATTGTACATATCCTGTTCTTTCAAATCTTTCTTATAGTTTTTCAAATTTCCTTGGATCAGGATGCCTGCGCTCAGGAAATCGTTGTTGATAAATTCTGGAAGCAAGAAATGAATTTCTTTCACCTTCGCACAAAGCGTAGACCATGTCAATACATTCATCTTATGAAAATTTCACTTTTCACACTAAACTGAGGAACTAGTGAATGACGTTTAAGCCAAACGTCAGGAATTATAAATCGCAGGCCTATTGGATGCCCTTTTTACACTTATTGCCATATTATAAAATTATGATTTTAAAAACTCGAATAAGAAGTAAACCTTTGTCCATTAGTGTTTATTGGACCATATTGTCAACAAGACATTTACGCTTTGTAAATATTCAAAGCAAAAGTCATGATTATTTTATTAATTTTGCAACAAATCTTAAATATTTCGAGAACGCGTAACGTTAGGTACATTACATGCTTAATAAAAAAGTAAGAGGATTAAAAACGGAACACGATGACATGATAAAATACAGGGTGTTCCATTTAAAAAACAAAAGTTATGGTCATTTCAAATTTGCAAAAATTGACCATATTTTGTAAACACCCAGTATAGTATAATCAGGAAGTTGGCAACGCCACAAAATAAATTTAAAAACGAAGTACCGTTTTTTAGCATTCAACAAGACAAATAATAATAAAATTAAATAAATATAGAGTTCTATTTAACAAAACAAAGCTGAGTCCGGTCCTGCAATTGTGGAACACCCTATAGGGATGAAACTATTTTTATTCGATGCACATCTAAGTCTGATATAGATCGGCGCTATAACATTTTTTTTATTTTTAATAATAAAGCCAGGATCTTCCGACGGCGCACTAATGACTCACCCTGTAGGTAGGGGAGAGCACATGTGTTTATCAGTTATTATAATTTTGGTTTATAAACATGTGTTAAACGGCGTTTAAAATCTAATCGTTTGTTTCTTTTTAATTTATTTCTTTAACCGTGTTCAAGACCGTTGAATAAAACTAAAGAAATTGGTTTAACCAAAGTTTGAAACTTGTTGCAGAGTGTTACATTTTTCAGATCATAGTCTTGATGCCCTCCTAATATATTTTGTGAGCCGACACTGAGCTTTTTCAGCGAAATGATTTGTTTTCTCGTACACTGTTTTCTTATTGCTCACGGAGTAAATTTATTTAGAACAAAACACAAAACGTTATTTAATTATGGTTAATGTTGGAGCTGCAGCGTTTGTCAGTTATTATTCTTTTTCATGATACTTTTTAATTTACTCATCTAACCGATTTGAAAATCGCTGAATGAAACTAAAAAAATTAGTTGAACCAAAACGTTTTAATTTATTTTTCTAAGCGATTTCAAGATTGTTGAATAACACTAAAAAAATTGAATTAAACAAAGTTTGAAACTTGTTACAGAGAGTTACCTTTTTACAGGTCAAGGACCTTGTCGCCCTTCTAACTTGTTATGTGAGCCGACACTGACCTTTTTAGGGCAAATGATTTGATTTCTCGTAGACTGTGTTCATATTTCTCTTAGATGAAACTTATTAGAAGATACCGAAAACGTTAATTATGGGCCAGAGCTGCTGAGTTTGCCAGTTATTATAATTCTTGTTTCTAAACGTGTTAAACGGCGTTTAAAATTCAATATTTTGTTACTTTTTAATTTATTTCTCTATCCAATCGTTAAATCGTTAAATAAAAAGAATCGGTTTAACCAAAGTGTAAAACTTGTTACAGATCCTTGCGTTTTTTAAGTTCATGTCCCTTGTCGTTCTCCTAGCTTGTTTTGTAAGCCGAAACTGACCTTTTTAAGCGAAATTCAATTATTATAATTTTTGTTTATGAACATATGTTAAACAGCGTTTAAAATTTAATCCTTTATTACCATTTAATTTGGTTCTTTGTCCGTTTTCAAGGTCGTTGAATAAAATTAGAAAGTTGGTTTACTATTAATGTAAGTAATTTGACTGTCATCTCATTATTTAGAATTTATATCAGTTCTACATACATAAAGGCAAAATTTATATCGATTGGGGCTTGTATCTCGATAGCTCAGTTGGTTCGAGCTTTACTGTAATAAAGTACATGTCGCAGGTTCAACTCCTACTTTTATTTATGTATTTAATTATTTTTAATTAGAATAATTAAAATTGTTTCATTTCTTTTATTTTTTTAGCATCTGGATGTCTAGTAACATCTGTCTGACATGAAGTTTTAAACGTCTGTTTGACATAGACTATTGTTTTTGTTTTTACCATGTTGCCAATTTTCATAATGAACTTATGAAAAAGGTTGCACAACTATCCCAAAAAAAATGTAATGAAAATTATTCCATTTCTTTTGATTTTCATTTTGTAAGTTGGAAGGTCGTGTGGTGTTCCACGCCCGATATTTATAAATTATTGTTAGCTTGCTTACATTAGTAGAGTTGTAGACGAACCTACAAAACAACAAAAACGAAATGAACGGTAAACTAATCTAAAAAATGAACAACATAGTTGCCAAGAATACATTACTTACTTCATACATGTCAACTTGTCTTGAAAACTTCATTAGTGCATTAGGATAAATTTATAATTTTAACTGTAGTTGTAAAAAAAATGTGGTATAAAACACGAGAAGAAAGTGTTTTTTCAACCCTCGTTTAATTGACACACTCGCTATGCACGTGTGTCAAACTTTAAACTCGAGTTGAAAAACACTATTTTTTCGCTAGTTGTCTAAATAACTATTTTACCTTGTGTACTGAATTTACATGTGCATCTGAAGGATTGTTTATGTAATTCTTAGAAATGTTTAATGAATTACTGTTATAATGTTCAAAAATGTGGCCAATTTTGTTACATTGTACCTCGAACTCCATTGTGTGTTTATACAAACCACCCTCGGACATATGGTTGACCTATGAAAACAGAAATCATGATGGCCTGTTTTTTGGTTGCAATGAAAGTGGCTAAGTTTCCAATCTATCCAACGCAAATCATCAAGACAACGACTTTCTGCACCACAAGCTTGATCTATAGAATTAGTTAAATCTAAACTACTTAACATATTATCACTCACAACCACGCTATCATCCTCATCGTTTTCAGATTGGAATTTTAATGCAGGGACGTGGCGATGACCTTCTCGAGGTTTATATTTGGTTTGTTCTGTTCAGGCTGTACTAAATTGGAAAATTTGAGATAATCTCATAATATCTACCGATTAAATAATTTCTTAATAAATATTTAAATTGTAGTGCAATTGGATGATCGTCAAGAGCTCCAATGGCTTGAATCATCGAAAATAACCCTTCCAAGGTATCCTCGTTTACATAATCTATTCATAAATATTGCAGCTCAGCAAACAGCAATTTTAGTGAGTGATGATTCCTCGTTGGAATGGCAACAATTTCTGACAATCACTTTTTGTTAGTATTAAAATGGTTTCTTCTGGATACTTTAATATTTTATTTGGCTCTTTTAAGGCCAAAACGATAATAGAGTTTAAGCATTTTCAATCCTATTTAATCAATTTTTAGACTTTATAAAGAAAAGTTATGTAAAATTATACATTTTTTTTAAAAACACATTTACGTATTTTCCTATAAAGTTGATCGTTATTCAGATGTAGATCAAGTTTGGACAAAAACTTAAACGCGACCTCACGAATTCTTTTGCCGCCTCGTTTTATCCAAAAATTGTATAGAACGTAATTCATTTACGATTTTGAGGTCTATATGCTAGTATGTTTATATATTTGATATATAGAGCTGATCCTTGAAATATTTGAAAAAACCAAAGACTGCTCGTAATAAACTCTCAACATTTCTGCCGGTGGATTTCTCTCAAGCACCAGGAAAAACGAAATCCAGCTTAAATTCGAAACTTTAGGTATGCACGTGTTTAATAAGATATCGTGCATACTAACATACATATACTCTCGCACGCATGTACGCACACACACGCACTCACGCACGTATCCACACACACACACACACACACACACACACACACACACACACACACACACACACACACACACAAATACCATTTCTGATTTTGCCGAAACTTTGTCAAACGTGATAAAACGAGCTAATAAGTTGATTTGCCGTTAGTGGAAAAAAGTCGATTGCATAACCTTCTATACCTACATGGTATATCTAGGTTGGAAGGTAAAAAGGAACCAAAATTTATTTTGACAATTTAGAAACTTCAACGTTTAATAAACTAAAACAATCTTTAATCACAGCTCAATTTTAATGTAGCCTGATTTTCAATACAGGCATCGCGTGCGTATTAAACCAAAATCACGACGGTTTTAAAAGATCTATAGCTATAGTAAGTAAAAACTTAAATAAAGTGGAACTAAACTGTTGTACAACGGAAAAAGGACTTTTAGGCGTAATTTTTTGAATAAATAATTTTAGATGCTATTTATATGGTGGAAAGTTTACTATTGCAACAGATCACCGCCCTTGAAATATCTGGTAAACTTAAAAGATGGAAATCAAGGATTACTTAGATGGTCGTTAATTATATCAGAATACGATTTAGACATAAATCACAGAAAGGAAGTAATTATTATGTTTTCGGGATCACAACCACCGTCAATGATGTCACTCCGTAATTCATGACACTCCCCTCGTGGTGAGAACTCCGCAAGGATTGTATGATTGTATCAAGAATGAGTTTCTGTTAGTTAGAGAAAGGGGACTGAATTACAGTATCCCTTCAACCGTCAAAAATAATAGCGTCTCTTAGTGTTTCTTTTACAGTCCCCTCGTGGTATGAACTCCGAGAGGATCGTGTTAAGAATGACTTCCAGGTCACTATTAACTCTGGAAAAGAGTCTTTGAAGTTAGTCGTGAAATTATTACTTCTTCGTCGATAACAATAACGTCCCTCAGTGATTCTTCTACACTCCCCTCGTGGTACAAACTCCGAGAGAATCGTGTTAATAATAACTTCCCGAGCAAAATTATGTTGATTGGTGATATGGGTATTAAACGTCTGGTAAATGTACAGGAAATAATAAAGCAAGATATCAGGTACTAGAGGACTCGGTTTATCAGGTAGGATTTAATGATTAGTAAGCATAAGCTCTCAGGATACTATATTAAATATAGCGAAATCGAGAGTAAACATGACTGGAAAGCGGACCGTCGGATATTTATAGGAAACTTGACGGAGTGAGAAAGGAGTGTACAACTGATAACATTTATCAACAATGCCATTGCGGAAAGAAATAGGAAATAAGTTTTGATGGGAGTTATTTACTAGGATTGGAATATTTATTGTAAGAATTTGAGGATCATTACAATGTAACCATAAAGAAAAACTAGTGATTAATATTGGTACCGCTTTTCTTCCTTTTTAACTAATGTTACAAATAGAATTGAAAATCCTAATTAACCATAGCATTAAGACTGCTTTTAAACCTACAAAAAAAGATTAAAGAACATTTATGGTCACCTAAAAATGTTTCAAATACATTGCCATCTTCCGTAATGAATACGTTATCTTCTTCTTTTGGAAAAGTATACATTGTAACCACAAAACGTAGCTTTGATACCAGACGTAGAGAACATACGGGATTTTGTAGATCGGGTCAACCAGAGAAGTCTGGGGTAGATGAACATGCTTTAAATAATTTAAATCATGACATTCAATTTGATAATATAGAAATATTGTTAAAACAAACTTATTGTTATGTTCGTTCACAGCATGAAGCTAATGAGATATATAAACATCAAATTAAGATCAACAGGCAAGAAGAAAATCTCTTAAGTAGGTTTTGATATCTCATAATTAAAAAAAGGCACAATGATACGTCTTTATTTTAGCATTCTTTATGTTGAGCTTTGTTTTTCCTAGACCTTGAAGTAAATGCTTTACCAATGAAATTACCACAGCATTACAATAATTTAATATATGTAGTTAAAAGTAAAAATCATATTAAACGTACACATTATACTTTCACTGTACAACATTTACAATTATTATTAACCAAAACTATTTCTTAGATTTGGCTAGATATTTAATTTGTATATCAAGTTTCTGTTTGTAAATGCTTTTATCAATTTCAAATTAAAGTTTTACACTTACATTATAACTTGATTAAATTTTGTTAAACTTGTGCTTTAATTATAACATCTTTCGCTGTTAGCCTCCGTCCGTTAGAGGGTGTTCTGATTTGTCATCTTCAAGACAGTTTGATAATATTTAATTTATTAAACATCTAGCTATTCTGTGCTAAAATAAAATAAAATGGAATTAGATTCCATAGTTGGCTTTATAAGTTTATCGCACTGTTATATTAATAGCACTCTAACTGTAACTATTTTCCCCCGATTTCAAACCTATCTTTACTACTGCAATCAACCCTCATTTTTCAAAAGTAATAAAAAACACGAAACATTAATTTACGTAGGAAAAGTTTCATACTAATTATTGCACATCTTAATTTTAAAAATATGCATTCGTCCGTTACAAACCCTACATTAAGGTCTCGAGTTTCCAAGTAACAAACAAAGATCGCGTTCTGTACCGTAGGTAATTAATTACTAACTAGTGATTCGTTACGCCCGTTCATTAAAGCAGTTTTAATCATACACCTACTACTCAAACCCCAACGTGTGTTTTCCAACCCTAGCCAGTTACATACATTCTCACATTTCTTATGTAAAAATATATAAATAAAATATTTTGAAAACATTATCAAATTACGGCGTATTATCAAGACATTAGAAATCCACTCATTATCTTTTCTATCGCGGTAACAATGGCGACCTGACAAACCTTTATTACAATAATAAAATTTTCGCGGTCCGCTACCTACAATATTGGCATTTACCGAGAACGACAACTGTAATTGTTATCGAAACGTTTAAATTTATATAAAGATAAATAAAAGATATAACGATTTAATACCTAATGGATAACTATTTTAATTATGTGTGATGATAGTGAACGTTTACATTTTCACATTGAAAAGAAGAGCTACATAGAAATGCAGAAGGACTTACTACAGCTTTTGAAATAAATTATACTCCTTGAACAAAGTTATTTAAATTATGATAATTTTATTAAGTTACACACATCACAACCAATTATTAACAAATACGTATCAATAGTTAAAGAAAATTTATTTAAAAGGCCAAAGCATTATCTCTTAACTCATTTTGTTTCCCAAGCGTTTCAAATGCCAGCAGGTATAGCACTTGAATTTATAAAAATTTATTTCACCTTTATACGAGGTCTCGAATCGTAGTGCAAAACTTATACGTTAAAAATGTTAGAGGAATCATTTATAATTTTTTATGAAATCCGAACGTTCGACCCAATTGGACGATGGACGTGTTTTGTAACGGTGGTTTCATATTGGTTGAGTTGATCCGCCTATTTCCACAGTTTTTACTTTTTGAGCGCGACGTTTCGGAAGCGGACTCTGCTTCCGTCATCAGGCTTAGTCCTGAAAAGGATTGTTTTCGTACTTGAGTCATATGTTATGATTTTTTCCCAAGCACTTGACCACTCTCAGATCCGAACTTGGTACCTTTCACTTACAAGCCTGACACCTTTACCGCTGAGCCACTGAGCAATCTAATATATATTTTTTTAGAACTTCTTTGAGTTTCCGGCGGGTTGTGTTCTCGTACTTTGCCACTATCTGTATGTTATCCCATTGGATGCGGTGGTATTCGTTCCAGACATGTTCGGCGATTCTTGATTATTCTGTTACGCCGTTGCGGACGTTGTTCTTATGTTCCTGTGTACTCACTTTGAGTGGTCTGCTGCTCTCTCCTATGTATACTTTGCGGCATTCGCATGGTAGGTTGCATACATAATTCTTGAATTTCAGATCTTCATTGTTTGGCTTGGTTTTGGTTAGTATTCCCCTGAGCCCGTGCCTATCTTTTGTATTTTGTCCGAGGTACCTTGTATACCTGGTATTATCGCTGTATATGTAGTTTCTTCTTTCTAGTTACCCTTTCCCTGTTTAGGTTAGGTATTAGATCGGGGTAGCCATTTTCTTTGAGTATTTTAGCGATATTTTATTTTTCTTTGTTCAGGTCTTGTTTTGAGCATATTGTTTCCGCTCTATCCTACAAGCATTTTGCCACTTCACGTTTTTGTGGTGATTGGAGTTGTAGTGTAGGTACCTCCCCGAGTGGGTAGGTTTCCTGTATATACTTGTCGTTCCTGTGTACAAGTACATCCAGGAATGGTAGTTTTTGTTCCGACTCCAATTCCATTGAGAATTTTATGGAGGGTGCGCAGCTATTTAGATGATCTATGAATTCATCTAGCTTATGCTTGCCGTAAGTATCGTCTACGTAGCTAAGTCACGTCCTTGGTTTTACGTGAATTCGGATATCGCTTGGTCTTCAAAGTCTTCCATACATATATATATATATATATATATATATATATATATATATATATATATATATATATATATATTAATAAGACATTTTTCTTTAAAATTGTGTAAATAAACGTAAAAATTAATTGTCAAATAAATTCTTGACAAAGGGAACAAAGGACGTTCCCGAAACGTTGAATTAATTTTACGTTTATTTACACAAGTTTTAAAGAAAAATGTCTTATTTAAACATTAATACTTGTGGAAATCTAAATAGAAAATATATATATATATATATATATATATATATATATATATGTTTACGTATGTTTTTTTTCCTAAGCATTAACTCCAATTTAAAGGCGGTACGATATTGTCTTATACAAGAGACACAAGCCAAAGACAGACAGGCTTAACAAGGCTAAGAGTGGGGCGATATGAATTGTCCGCTTTCCCCTAGATTGCAGTCGGAGAGGGCATGCGGTCCTTTTCGATAAGGAAAATTTTATAATGATGTTAAAATCGGGGCGCCACTGACTCACTATTATACTCGCCCGCCCTTGAGCCAGCAAGGGCTGAAGGTCGAAGCTCACGATCCCAATAGCCGTTCTTACCTGTCGTCAACCGGCAACTGATTGCACTCGTATTTGAATTTAAATGCTTAAACCGATAATTAAACAAACATTTAACACCATTGAAACAATTAAATTTATTTATAAACGCAAACACACCAAAATATTGTTTTTTTACTTTGGGTCCTGAAAGGCCCTCCACAAATTCCCAAAACCAATTTAATCTTATAACAATCCAACAATTCACGCTAAAGGCCAGTTACATACATTCTCACATTTCTTATGTAAAATATATAAATAAAATATTTTGAAAACATTATCAAATTACGGCGTATTATCAAGACATTAGAAATCCACTCATTATCTTTTCTATCGCGGTAACAATGGCGACCTGACAAACCTTTATTACAATAATAAAATTTTCGCGGTCCGCTACCTACAATATTGGCATTTACCGAGAACGACAACTGTAATTGTTATCGAAACGTTTAAATTTATATAAAGATAAATAAAAGATATAACGATTTAATACCTAATGGATAACTATTTTAATTATGTGTGATGATAGTGAACGTTTACATTTTCACATTGAAAAGAAGAGCTACATAGAAATGCAGAAGGACTTACTACAGCTTTTGAAATAAATTATACTCCTTGAACAAAGTTATTTAAATTATGATAATTTTATTAAGTTACACACATCACAACCAATTATTAACAAATACGTATCAATAGTTAAAGAAAATTTATTTAAAAGGCCAAAGCATTATCTCTTAACTCATTTTGTTTCCCAAGCGTTTCAAATGCCAGCAGGTATAGCACTTGAATTTATAAAAATTTATTTCACCTTTATACGAGGTCTCGAATCGTAGTGCAAAACTTATACGTTAAAAATGTTAGAGGAATCATTTATAATTTTTATGAAATCCGAACGTTCGACCCAATTGGACGATGGACGTGTTTTGTAACGGTGGTTTCATATTGGTTGAGTTGATCCGCCTATTTCCACAGTTTTTACTTTTTGAGCGCGACGTTTCGGAAGCGGACTCTGCTTCCGTCATCAGGCTTAGTCCTGAAAAGGATTGTTTTCGTACTTGAGTCATATGTTATGATTTTTTCCCAAGCACTTGACCACTCTCAGATCCGAACTTGGTACCTTTCACTTACAAGCCTGACACCTTTACCGCTGAGCCACTGAGCAATCTAATATATATTTTTTAGAACTTCTTTGAGTTTCCGGCGGGTTGTGTTCTCGTACTTTGCCACTATCTGTATGTTATCCCATTGGATGCGGTGGTATTCGTTCCAGACATGTTCGGCGATTCTTGATTTTTCTGTTACGCCGTTGCGGACGTTGTTCTTATGTTCCTGTGTACTCACTTTGAGTGGTCTGCTGCTCTCTCCTATGTATACTTTGCGGCATTCGCATGGTAGGTTGCATACATAATTCTTGAATTTCAGATCTTCATTGTTTGGCTTGGTTTTGGTTAGTATTCCCTGAGCCCGTGCCTATCTTTTGTATTTTGTCCGAGGTACCTTGTATACCTGGTATTATCGCTGTATATGTAGTTTCTTCTTTCTAGTTACCCTTTCCCTGTTTAGGTTAGGTATTAGATCGGGGTAGCCATTTTCTTTGAGTATTTTAGCGATATTTTATTTTTCTTTGTTCAGGTCTTGTTTTGAGCATATTGTTTCCGCTCTATCCTACAAGCATTTTGCCACTTCACGTTTTTGTGGTGATTGGAGTTGTAGTGTAGGTACCTCCCGAGTGGGTAGGTTTCCTGTATATACTTGTCGTTCCTGTGTACAAGTACATCCAGGAATGGTAGTTTTGTTCCGACTCAATTCCATTGAGAATTTTATGGAGGGTGCGCAGCTATTTAGATGATCTATGAATTCATCTAGCTTATGCTTGCCGTAAGTATCGTCTACGTAGCTAAGTCACGTCCTTGGTTTTACGTGAATTCGGATATCGCTTGGTCTTCAAAGTCTTCCATATAATATATATATATATATATATATATATATATATATATATATATATATATATATAATAAGACATTTTTCTTTAAAATTGTGTAAATAAACGTAAAAATTAATTGTCAAATAAATTCTTGACAAAGGGAACAAAGGACGTTCCCGAAACGTTGAATTAATTTTACGTTTATTTACACAAGTTTTAAAGAAAAATGTCTTATTTAAACATTAATACTGTGGAAATCTAAATAGAAATATATATATATATATATATATATATATATATATATATATGTTTACGTATGTTTTTTCCTAAGCATTAACTCCAATTTAAAGGCGGTACGATATTGTCTTATACAAGAGACACAAGCCAAAGACAGACAGGCTTAACAAGGCTAAGAGTGGGGCGATATGAATTGTCCGCTTTCCCTAGATTGCAGTCGGAGAGGGCATGCGGTCCTTTTCGATACGGAAAATTTTATAATGATGTTAAAATCGGGGCGCCACTAACTCACTATTATACTCGCCCGCCCTTGAGCCAGCAAGGGCTGAAGGTCGAAGCTCACAATCCTAATAGCCGTTCTTACCTGTCGTCAACCGGCAACTGATTGCACTCGTATTTGAATTTAAATGCTTAAACCGATAATTAAACAAACATTTAACACCATTGAAACAATTAAATTTATTTATAAACGCAAACACATCAAAATATTGTTTTTTTTTACTTTGGGTCCTGAAAGGCCCTCCACAAATTCCCAAAACCAATTTAATCTTATAACAATCCAACAATTCACGCTAAAGGGCAATTACCATACAAAATTCTTTACAAATGTACACAAAGATAAATTAGTTTATATATATATATATATATATATATATATATATATATATATATATCTCGTATCACCCGCCTTGTACGTACAACTCGACTTCTGTACCTAAAATGGATGCTGTCTGCAACTTCTCGCTTTATTTACTTTACTATAATCAATTCTGCAAAAACTTGCGAGATCCTTAATTAATAATGAAACTTTACAATCCGGCAACACTGCTTTTAAATCTTATATTGCAGACAACATTGCTAACCTTTTTTTTTGTTTTATACCACAATTATTATTATGATTACAATAAAAAAAATAAAACGGTGCTGGTTGATTGGGTTTTGACTGCTTTATTTTGTTCATTAACTTGCATGAAATAACTTAGCTAGGATGAATCTTAATTTTTTTTTTATTATACATGCGTTTCTAACCTTACAAATTTAGCTCTATCACTGGGTGTTTTTTTTTTGTTTGCTTTAATAAAACTGAGTGAAATTTGAGTTGCTCAGCTTGATGTAGGTATGACAGAAACAGTTTCAACACTTATAATTCTCGACTAAAGGATTCTAATTTTGTAAGTTCATAAATATTGAAACGGCCGCTAATAATTCTTGTACTGAATGAAAGCAGTACTCAGACGATAATGTAAGTATGAATCAACCATTCATCGGTAAATATTTATTCCTCATTGCAGCATGTACACGACGATAGACCATACACACAATAAAGGCACTGATTGTACTTTCCTGATTACGGCACTAACCTGTACAGCTGTTGTGTTTGGTAACACTTCTACCGGGGCTTCCAAGTCTCGGAATGACCATCAATAAGGAGTACTTGTACAATTCTTGAATAACCAATTCGCACCAGGGGAATTGTGCGTGATCCTTATTCTTATATAATAATCGTTCCCGGAAATTGTAAACCAATATTGAGTTTGCGATTGCAATTTGCGATTAATAAAAACTCTATAAAGAAAAGAAACCCTGTAGGAGAAACGGTCAGTAAAAAATCAGATAACATAAAAATTTACCTTCTTCGAAGGGTTTCAAATATAGAAGCTGAGATAGGGTATTGTTAACTTTTTTTTTATCCTCCTAAGGAGTGCACGAATTGAAATTTAATCAAACTATTGAACGGCAATCTTCCAAATCGTTTAGTGAGTGTACTGGACTTGATCCCTTATATAAAAAAGGTAACGATTAACTGGTTAATTGCCCAATACACCTTGTTAACAAAATTTTTCTAGAAAATCTAAAAGATGGCCGACGAAAAAAAGATAAAGAAAAAGGTCACCAAAACTATTCAAAATTTCCATTATCAGTAGATAATATTTAAATTTGTGAAGTGGTGGTAAGAATGTTAAAAGAAGGTGCAGATTCCTTTATTTAATTACAGAAACCTGCACAGTTCGTTGAAATAAAATTCTGATTTTTCTTAATGATTTGTTTCCCCATAAGATGATGCTACTAACTATTTAAAATTATAATTTATATTTTCAATGTGTGTTTATGTGTGAATTTAAAACGTAACAACTCTCCCCTCAGTTGGAGAAATGAAAATTTCCGTAAATTTACACGAATTCTTTACACAATGTCAAGCGGCAAAACGGAATGAAACTAGTGATGCAAAAGGAAAGAAAACGGAAGAAGTGACGGGAAATTCGGGGCTGCCCCCAGGACACAAACCCTTAACATTGTTTCCCATATGAAGAGAAACGAAAGGTAGCGACTAAAATGCGCCAGGGACGAAACAAAGTAACACAGCACAAGAAACGAGCAGTAAAACTTATAGAACCCTAAAAGAGTGTTCTACGGGAAGGCAAAACGTAAAACATAAAGCAAAGGGAACAAGGTGAAGTTGTTCGTGTTCTAGTATAGTGAAGCCGTACTAGAGCAAAAGTGCCGCCACACACCCAACCATCCAACCTAACAATACAGAGTTTCTCCTATTACAAAAAAAAATTAAGCAAGACGATAAGATACTGGTCTACACTCAGACTCAAAACAATGTCGATACGGTACAACCTAGAATCGCATAAAGAGAGCTGAACAATTCTATCAACTTCCTATTAATCCAACTTCACCAGTTGTGTTCTTAAAACTAAGCTAAAACTATGGAACGTCGATAGTATCGGAAAATATTCAAACTTAAAACTAATGGACGATACTGTAAGGGAGAAATCAGTAAACACTATATGAAATATTTCGCAAGCCGTAGGCGAGATCCGGTAATCAAAGCACTAGCGTAACGGTACATCAATCGAAAGCTCACATGTCGTCAGGAGGATGTAGCTTTAGATCCTTAACATGCCAGATACCTTTAGGATTCCCATTTCCGTCGGTAAGTTCATATGCCAAAGTGGATGGTTTACGTGAAATTACAAATGTGCCAATAAATTTGGGTGCTAATTTAGCCGCAAAATGCTTTGTGGCATCCGACAGCGCAAAATTACGGTGATAGACATGCTGCCCTACAGTATATTCGACGGGACGTCGACGAAGATCATAACGATGTTTCGCTCTAGCATGAGCGGCGGCAAGTCGTTTACGGATATCGCTAAAAAGCTTGTCAAAGTTTTGGACGGTAGGTATAGGGAGTTTATTGGTCTCAACGGAATTGGGTGGTTCGATATTATGTGCCTTATATTCGTCTCCAGAAAAGATATGCTCTCTACCAAAATTAGCAAAGAAAGGCGTTACTCCGATAGTTTCATGGGTCGACGTGCGAATTGCACAAGCAACCTTATGCAAAAGGCGGTCCCATTTGCGGTGGTTTTCCGTAACGTAAGCGGACAACATGGTCTTTAATACACGATTAACCCTTTCGACTGGATTATTCTGGGGATGATACACAGCGTTGTACAACATTTTTATTTTATAATTACTACAATTATAAAATTACTTCTATTAAACGTACAATAGACGTAGAGGTAGCTGCTCGTAGCGGGAAGAATAAAATGTACTTACTAAAATAATCGGAAATTACTAGAATATAGGTATAACCCTGAGATGAACGAGGTAACGGTCCACATAGATCAACGCAAATCATATGCCACGGTTTCGTTATATCCGGACGTTTTCCCATGAGACCTTGTGGTCTTTGACTAGGAACTTTCGTTTGCAAACAAATAGTACAATGGCCTACGTGACGAGTTACATCGGCCCTCATTTTTGGCCAATAATATTTAGCTTAAAGACGTTCATAAGTTTTGAACACGCCAGGGTGGCAAGCAGCAGTAGAGTCATGACATTGACGCAAGATATTGTTACGTTCGCGTTTTGGTACAACTGATTTCCAAACATCTTGGATTTCACGAAGTTCGGGATATTTACACTTAACATACTTAAACAACGAGTTGTCCTCAACACGCCACCGAGGATATCTCAAGGGATTTGCTTTAACCAGGCGACACATTTTTGAATACCAACGATCGGGATTTGCATTATCGATAATCGAGATTGGCGAGATTTCCGGTACGGAACGAGACAGAAAATCAGGCACGACATGCTCTTTGCCCTTCCGATTTAAACTTTCGTAATCGAATGGTTGTAAACGTAAAGCCCAACGGCCTAAACGTCCAGTAGGTTCTTTTAAATTATCAAGCCACAGCAATGAATGGTGATCGGTAACAATCGTGAAATGTACGCCCTCAAGATAGTGTCTAAGTTTCTCCACTGAAAACAATACAGCTAAACATTCGCGCTCCGTCGCAGTAAATTTACGTTCGGTTTTGGTCAAAGATCGAGAAAGATAACAGATCACTTTTTCGCCGTCGTCAAACTGTTGGGTAAGTACGGCACCAATTCCGTACGCAGAGGCATCTGTCTGGAGGACAAAGGGTCGCGTAAAGTCGGGACAAGTTAGAATAGGAGCGGTAACCAATATCTCCTTGATGGTTTGGAAGGATTCCTCACAGGCATTCGTCCAGCACCAAGATTTATTTTTCTTAGTGAGTTCGGTAAGAGGAGAAATTACTGACGAAAAATCTTTACAAAAACGGCGATACCAACTAGCCATACCAATAAAGCGTCTGACTTCAACTGCATTCTTCGGCACCCTAACGTTGAGAATGGCCTGCACCTTATCAGGATCAACCCTAAGTCCATTCTTATCCACAACATAACCAAGGTACTTCAACTCCGCACGGCAAAAGTGACATTTATCACGGCTCACAGTTAAACCAGCGGCAATTAAACGGTCTAAAACGAAACCGAGGACTCGAAGATGTGTTTCGAAATCAGGAGTGCACACAATAATATCGTCCAAATAAACATGAACATATGGTTCCAGATCGGCGCCTAATACTTTGTCTGTTAAACGCTGAAAGGTAGCGGGAGCATTCTTTAAACCGAAAGGTAAGCGCTTGAACTGATAAAGTCCGTGGCCGGGGATGGTAAAAGCGGTGTATTCCCGAGCAGACTGCTTTACGCGAACTTGCCAATAGGCAGAACGGATGTCAAGGGAACTCAAATACTTAGCATGGCGTAAACGATCTAGAATTGCGGACATATAAGGAATCGGATACGCGTTTTTCTTCGTCACCTGATTTAATTTGCGGTAGTCAACTCAAAAGCGATAAGTACCGTCACGTTTTTTTTTGTTTGCCTTAATAAAACTGATTGAAATTTGAGTTGCTCAGCTTGATGTAGGTATGACAGAAACAGTTTCAACACTTATAATTCTCGACTAAAGGATTCTAATTTTGTAAGTTCATAAATATTGAAACAGCCGCTAATAATTCTTGTACTGAATGAAAGCAGTACTCAGACGATAATGTAAGTATGAATCACCCATTCATCGGTAAACATTTATTCCTCATTGCAGCATGTACACGACGATAGACCATACACACAATAATGGCACTGATTGTACTTTCCTGATTACGGCACTAACCTGTACAGCAGTTGTGTTTGGTTACACTTCTACCGGTGCTTCCACGTCTCGGAATGACCATCAATAACGAGTACTCGTACAATTCTTGAATAACCAATTCGCACCAGGGGAATTGTGCAATGCGTGATGCTTATTCTTACATAAGAATCGTTCCCGGAAATTGTAAACCAATATAGAGTTTGCGATTGCAATTTGCGATTAATAAAAGCTCTATAAAGAAAAGAAACCCTGTAGGAGAAACGGTCAGTAAAAAATCAGATAACATAAAAATTTACCTTCTTCGAAGGGTTTCAGATATACAAGCTGAGATAGGATATTGTTAACTTTTTTTTTATCCTCCTAAGGAGTGCACGAATTGAAATTTAATCAAACTATTGAACGGTAATCTTCCAAATCGTTTAGTGAGTGTACTGGACTTGATCCCTTATATAAAAAAGGTAACGATTAACTGGTTAATTGCCCAATACACCTTGTTAACAAAATTTTTCTAGAAAATCTAAAAGATGGCCGACGAAAAAAAAGATAAAGAAAAAGGTCACCAAAACTATTCAAAATTTCCATTATCAGTAGATAATATTTAAATTTGTGAAGTGGTGGTAAGAATGTTAAAAGAAGATGCAGATTCCTTTATTTAATTACAGAAACCTGCACAGTTCGTTGAAATAAAATTCTGATTTTTCTTAATGATTTGTTTCCCCATAAGATGATGCTACTAACTATTTAAAATTATAATTTATATTTTCAATGTATGTTTATGTGTAAATTTAAAACGTAAAATATATATATATATATATATATATATATATATATATATATATATATATATATATATATATATATATATATATATATATATATATATATATATATATATATATATATATATATATATATATATATATATATATATATATATATATTCTACTTGAAAATATGTAGTTCTAATGCATATTTTCAGAAGTTCCATTATTGTGTTTACCGAGAGTTCCTTTTCCAGTCTGTCCCTTATGACAGATAATAAGGGTGTGATGATGCCTAACAGATAGTGTGCTAATGGGTGACAATGTGAATTTTTCGAGCTCTCAATTGATCTCAGAGGAATTACTTGCTTATGGCTCAGCGGTAAAGGTGTTTACCCCTTGGGGAAAAACCATATCACATGAGTTCAACTCAAGTGCGAAATCAGTCCTTCTCAGGACTAAGGCTGACGACGAAAGCAGAGTCCGCTTCCGAAACGTCGCGCACAAAGAGCAAAACTGTGGAAATAGGCTGATCAATTCAACTATCATACCAACTCTAGACAAAGTGTGGGAAAACAATTTGGCATCCAACTTAACATTTTGCCGTTGTGCTTCTTTTAACTATAAGCAGTTTATTTTATGCAACGTTTCAGTAGGTCTACACTAGGTTTTGGGTTTAAGGCTTCTTTACCTATTATAAACCCACCACCCAAAAAATGATCTCTCAATAGTTTTATTAAATGTGGGGTAACCACAAATACACATACATTTCTTGTCTCACTGGGTTTAGAAATAATGTATTAGTTTTACTAGTTTCCATAAACCCCTATTATTGCCCTCTAAATCACTATTATGGTTTGAACGGAAAAACAATGATTTCTAAGTTCCTTATTATTCCAAATAAAATGTTTTTGGTTATTTTCGGATCATATTCATAAAAAGCCCGGTTGTTTCCAGTTTTCAGATAAACCTCGGGCCATAACACCTTGTACATAATTGTAAGGGCCAAAGTTTTAGCATTTTTCTTATCGAAGTTATAAAAATATTCAATTGTCATTTCCTCGAAAAGTAAATTCATGCTCGGTTCATCTCGACTATTAAACTGTTCTTCATTAGATTATTTAGCTGCACTGCACTAATTATACCTAAAATTAAGAATTAGTTGAAGTAGGTATAACAGTTGAAGAAAAAGATTAGTAATACTAGGCGAAAGAAAAATCGACTAATAATAAGCCACTCGCAGGATTTGAACCTGCTATGTCCAAAATAGTAGTCGAAATAACATTTCTACTGTGGTGGACATGCCTGTTGCTTATTTTTTCTCGTATTTTTATTTGTACTACTAATTTTCTCCTACATTTGGTGTTACATGAAGAACACTACATATTCTTCTTTATTAATTCAAGTAGGTATGTTAAAAATCATGTAATTCATACGTAATTTACCATACCTGGTCTTATATCTACTTTATTAGCACATCCTCTCAAGACGGAAGCAGCAGGAACTGGATATCTCTCTTTTTTTAATAACTTGTACACGACCAGGTGGGCAAAGAAGCTCGGTAAGGTCTGTATAACAGGACCTGTCAATCTGACAACAATGAAAAAAAACTTTTTATCATGAATGTGGCCATGGCAAAATACTGGAAATTATTTTGAAGTTCCGTATTTCACCGCTAGGGGGCGCAATTAAAAATTTAATAATAAAATTCTAAATTTCTCTCAAAACTCTTATATAAACGTGTACCTTTGCTTACATCGTTAGAAAATCTAGGCAATTCCACAAAATTTTGGTTTAAGGTTTATTGCCGTACAGACCATAATAAGAGTGGGGGGAGCTATTGAAATTGTAATCATTCAAATTGATGTAAATTCTAAACCACCTACTCAATTTTAGTAAAATAGAGTTTGTTTGGAAGATCAATGTAGGTATTTTAAATTGCCATTCCCATTGCTACACAATAATTCCTAATAAAAGTGCTGGAGAGTGCAATTTGTTATATCAGTTTTTTCATTTTACCCCAAAAATTTAAACCACACTGTAATATTGTTGTTAGTTTTAGAGTTATAGCGAAATTAAGGTTTTATTTTGACAGGGCTCACCCTGTAAAGTTCAAATAAAATCAAAAATCCGATTTTACACCCAAAAATATTAGGTACTTAATGCCTCGATAAATGTTCAAACTGCCTTCCGTCACATTCCAAACAGTCTTTCAATCTTGTTTGGGTGTATAACACTGCTGCTTCGATTTCCACAGCTGGTAGTTGACGAATTGCTTCTCGGATTCTGTTTTCCATGTCAAATCTTCTTGTCGGTGGAGTTCGGAATACAATGTCTTCAAGCGACCCCATAAGTAGAAGTCGGGATACGTTAAATTGGGTGACTAGGCCGGCCAAGGAAATAGGCTTCCCCTTCCTATCCAACATTCACGAAAATGTTCGTTAATATGGTATCGCACATTAAGGAAAAATGTGCTGGACACCCGTCCAATTGTAGATACATGATTCGCCTAATGCCCAAGCTCACATATTCTAACATGACTGGCAACTCATTTATTAAGAACTGTAAGAATAGAGAGCACACGATCAAAAAAATAGGGACCTATAATTTTGTCACCTATAATGCCACACTACACGTTTAGCCTCCAGCGGCCTTGGTACTGCACTTCTCACATCCAATATGGATTTTCAGCAGACCCATAATGTTTGCTCTATCATCACCTCGTCGGTCCATAGAATTTGTGATAACGAATTCCTGTTATCACGAATTCCTGTTATCACGAATCCATTAACAAAAATTTATTCTGTGATCAAAATCATTTTCGTTTAGAGCCTGGTGGAAAACTATATGGTAGGGGTGTAGTCTAAAAATAAAAAGTAACGTTCATATAGTAAACTGTGTGTCTATTAAAAAGGATGTGCCAATGCAGTTATTTACCTGGTCTTTTAATACGTTTCAAGCAGTAGTTCGAGCTATTCCCAAATCTAAAGATATCGCCCTAGTTCCGATGTGTCTATTAAGTTCTGTGTAAGCTGAGACATTAATAATATTTTCTTCTGTCATTCCAATGCCATGCCTCCTAAATCTAGGACGATGAAATCTACCACTATGGCATAGTCGCTATACCAAACGTGCAAAAGTTTTTCTTCCATAATGATGGCGATCTGTATACCTGGGCGCATACTGTCTTTCAGCTATTGCTGCATTTTGAAAGTACTCGAAAGAGACCGCAATCATATCAAAGGCTTCATCACTTGTGAAAGGCATTTTAAAAATTATTCATAAACCAAATTGACAAAAATTAAACCACGTCTGATAAAAATTTGGCGTTTCTGTACAATATTATTCAAAAGTTTGCTTTTTGTTTCCGCAGCCTACTACTTTATTAATTGAAGTAGTGATTAATTGGGTGTGTTCTATTTAAAACAAACATGTAAAATAGGTATTATATTTTCTACCTACTATACCTGTGTAACATTAATAAAATTAATTTAAGGAAGGTAAACAGTTTAAGGTAAGGGATTAATAAGCGGAAATCAAAGCAGCAGTTTTATACACCCGAACAAGATCGGAAGACTGTTTGGAATGTGACAGAAGGCAGTTTGAACATTTATCGAGGCCATAATACCTAATACTTTTGGGTTTAAAATCGGATTTTTTATTTTATTTGGACTTTACAGAGTGAGCCACATTAAAATTAAACTTGAATTTCGCTATAATACCTAATATCATCGCAATTACAATTTTAAATAGAAAGCGTAAAAACCTTATTTTTGTATTCTTAACGCCCTCTACCGACGGTGATAGACATTGAAAATGACTGTTGGTCTTTAATTCGATTAACAACAACTATCTCTTTCATACGAGACCAACATTTATCCAATTCAGCTCAGCAAAACCAAACTTCGTCAATTAAAGTGTTAAAAAAATTTTGATATGGCTATAATTTTAAAAGGAGCGAAGATATCAGCTTGCGGTTTTTACGTTTTTCTTGCAAATGTAATCTACTTTTCGAATACGATGTCAAAAATGTACCGTGTGGTTTAAATTTTCGAAGTAAAATGAAAAAAAATTGATATTTTAACAAATTGTGCCCTCTAGCACTTTTATGAGGAATTATTGTGTAGAAATGGGAACGGAAATTTAAAATACCTACATTTTTCTTCCAAACAAACTTAATTTTCCTGAAATTAGAATTTACATCAATTTTAATGATTAAACTTTCAATAGCTTCACCCACTCTTCTTATGGTCAATACGCCAATTAACCTTAAACCAAAATTGTGTAGAATTGTCTAGATTTTCTAACAACGTAAGCAAAGGTGTATCTTAATTTAGGAGTTTTGGGAATTTAGAATTTTAATATTTAATTTTTAATTACGCTTCCTAGCGATGAAATACATAAATAATTTCCAGTGTTCTCTCGTAGCCACATTCATAGTAAAAAAATTTCCCATTGTCATATTGACAGGTCCTGAGATACAGCCGCTTACCTCGCTTATTTGCCAGGAGGCGCTAAACAGAGGAACATAGGAAGGTGCCAATGTCAAATTGCGCATGCCTTATCTACATAAATAGAAATTCTTATAAATGGTTTAAATATCACTTTCAATGTCAAACTTCTAGAGCGCTGGTGGTATAGAGGTAGGAATCGTCTTCCACGCTGTTGGTGCGGGTTCGAATCCCGTCCCATGCAATTTTTTTTTGTGTTACTGTAGTTTTGTTTATCTAATCTACTTTTGTTAGGTTACAGTAGTTTTGTTTATCTAATCTAATTATGTTAGGTTATAGTAATTTTGTTTATCTTATCTAATTAAGTTAGGTTACAGTTGTGGCGGCACCTTCCTCTGTTCCTCTGTTTAGCGCCTCCTTATTTGCCCACCCGGTACAATAGTTTCAACATTCCACTGAATATCACCGACCACTTATTCAGTTTTCTCACTTGGCCTTTTGTCAAACTTTTTTTACGGATTTCCAACAATTCTTCTGTTGGAAAGCAGCTAGCTTTAGTGTTTTCCTTGTCTAATATTTTAACATGAAACTGGAGGTCATTAGAACTAACGAGCAGAACGTGAGGGATGTTTCCTTAAAGCAATACTAATTTTTTTTGAAAAGGAGGGAAAGTATTTGAATATACTGAGTAAGTCGAATGATTAAATCATTTCCTTCTACTAATAAACAATAAAATCTAGTCTTAGAAACTGACTTATTTACTGTAATTATAAACTATACAATTATTGTAAACTACCTTAGGTACCGTGCTTAATTACTGTCATGACTGACATCTCACAGTTAGTTTGATATATTTCATTAAATGGAGCAATGAAAATACGAAATCGAAAACACCAAATCGAATATACCCCGTCGTTAGGGTAAACAAGCCGTGTTTTCATGAAATACGTTCGTGATTGGTTCAAATTTTGAGAATAAGCAATGCTGATTGGTTAATGTATATCAGCGTAGGGTGAAATAGATAAGTAATGGTTGCGTTGAAATTTCCTTTCTTATTTCTCATTCTTCACTTTTACAGTACATGTTTTGGTTGGCGTAAGAGACTTGGGTAAGTTAATAGAAGAAACAGCATCCTATTTTATCTTCAATTTACCCTGAGGCAAGTTTAATAATCATTCTTTCAAACAACAATCATTATCTCTGAAGTATAACGAGAATATTCTGTTTGTTTTTACATTAAATTAATCTTTTTGTGGTTTGAAATGAAGTCTACTTTGCTCTTTGGATGCTGGAGCATCCCATGACTGTACAACGCACCATTGTGAAATATTCTAATTTAATGATATTTGTCTCGGATTGACGTCAAACGTCTGAGGCTTAGTCCCGCCCACATGCGCTTGGATTTGCCCTTTTTATTAGTACTATGGGTCTTACGATTATGGGCATTCTCAGTGAGAAAATGAGCAAAAATAGACCTGCTTAATTTTTTTATGCAGATAAAATTGTATCCAGTATAATTAATGTCAAAAAGTAGGACTAATGTTAACGCTGAGATGTATAAAGGGCTTTTCACGATGACCCTTAATTAGACGTTTCTGGCAAACCAGACAACGGATCAAGCTGAAAATTTGACAGTATGCATAAATTAATATGATCTACACGCATAAAATATTTTAGATGATGCGGCGTTACCGCTTCTACTATAAAGTAGCGACTACTTTGATTTTTCAAATAGAACACCCTGTATATAATATCATATTATGATTTCCTATTACTTTGTCAACAACTCCACGTACTATTTCCCTATTCCTATCTATTACCGTTTAAGAGATATAAATTTTTAATTTTTATAAACTCTGATAATCTTGAACTCTCTGGCACTAAAACGATCAAATTCGAAGTGGAGTGGAGTGATACCATGAGGATCTTCACTTCGAGTCGTATTTTTATTTGCCTTATGCAGGGTCTTTAAAAAATGCAGATACTCTGTTCACATGAAAAAAGGAGTGGAAGTCAATTTTTTCAACTGGAACACCCTGTATATTTACACATTTTTGAGCTCTACATCCAATTTTAGATTGACTTTAATCAGATAATGCTATTTCGATTTCGAACCGTTTTCGAGATAAACTGTTTCAAACAGAAACTGACGTGGTTTCCTTGTATTCATCACTTATTTTTGAGATTTAACATCTATTTTATACTACGTAATACAATTTCTTTTTTCGATTTAGTTTTTCAACAATCTCAAATCAGTCAATTCGAAATTGATATGTACCTTAGAAAAAGTTACAACTTGTATGCATTGAGGTATTGAGTGTCTCTACCGTACAACATTGCAAATTAATATTTTTTAATACTGTGCTTTGGAAAAATCAATGATCCAATTTTGAAACGTCAAACTTTCGTTGGTGGTTTTGACTGATTGTGACACTAGTTATAATAGAAAAATGTCAAGATTAGGTTACAGTAATGAAGATTTCTTGAATTTATTAATTATTCATGGTGAGTGCAATAGAATTGCAAGTAGAACATGCCCAGTATTTCATGAAAGATATCCACAACTTCCGAAGCCGAATAATAATGTGATAAATCGACCACTACAAAACTGTAGGTTGAATGGAACCTTTCGTCCAAAAATCATTCGTAGAAAGCCTGAAGTGGATGATGATGACAATGGCATAACAGTTTTGGGATTTTTTAATGCATTTCCAAACGCTTCTCTACACGAGGCTGAAAAGGAGATAGGTATACCCTACGTGACAATTTATCGCATTCTTAATAAGCACAAATGGCATCCCTATAAATTCTACTGTGTCCAACATTTGAAAGAGGCCGATTTGCCTCGTAGAGTGGAATTCTTTGAATGGTTACTTGTCAAGACTCAAGAGGATGAACATTTCCTTGACAATATCATATGGACAGATAAGGCCAAGTTTACAAAAAATGGAATTTTCAACAGACACAACAGTCATTATTGGGCGCCAGAAAATCCTCATGTCGTTCGCCAAAGGGGTTTTCAAGAAAGATGGCAATTTAATGTATTTTGTGCCATAAAGCATGAGTCAATTTTTTATATCGAGTTTTATGATGATTACTTGAATGCAACGAAATATGGAATTCAAATGATTTTAAATAATAGGCCAGGAAGAGAACGTGTATGGTACCAAATGGATGGTCTCCGCCCCATAATTCTCGTTTAGTAGGCGAAGCTTTAACTGAAATCTTCGAAGACAGATGGATTGGTAATAATGGACCTTTTCGTTGACCTCCTAGAACACCAGATGGCAATCCAATAGATTATTTTGTGTGGGGTTTCATTAAAAATATGGTTTACTCCAACCCAGTAACAACAAGGGAAGATATGAAATCGAGAGTTGGAACTGCTTTCAATAGTTTAACTGCAGACTTAATCAGAAGCGCTACACATGAAAATCTTTCGAAGAGATTACATGTTTGTTTAAGTAGAGGTGGAGATGTGTTCGAACATATTCTGAAATACACTGATAATTGAATTAACTTACTAATTCATGAAATTATTTTCAGTTCGTGTGTCAGCGTTAATAAAACTATTGTTTGAAGAGAAGTTTCATTTGATGGTTGAAGAGTATTTTAATAATTACTTATTCATTGTATTATATGTGACTGATGAAGGAACATCGAACCGAATCTGTTAAATTTCAAAAATAAGGAAACCACGTCAGTTTCTGTTTGAAACAGTTTATTTCGAAAACGGTTCGAAATCGAAATAGCATTATTTGATTAAAGTCAATCTAAAATTGGATGTAGAGCTCAAAAATGTGTAAATATACAGGGTGTTCCATTTGAAAAAATTGACTTCTACTCCTTTTTTTACGTGAACAAAGTATCTGCATTTTTTTAAGACCCTGTATGAGGCAAATAAAAATATGACTCGAAGTGAAGATCCTCATGGTATCACTCCACTCCATTTTGAATTTGATCGTCTTAGTTCCAGAGAATTCAAGATTATCAGCGTTTATAAAAGTACATGTTTTGTAAAACAAAATCGAAATTAATTTATGTATACCGTCAAATTTTCAGGTTGATCCGTTGTCTAGTTTGCCAGAAACGTCTAATTAACACTCATCGTGAAAAACCCTGTATAATTACTCCTACACTTAGTGGTGGGACATATACTGCATGTTTGTATAGGAAGGAGGTTTGATATAAATGAGCGTATGTAATAACGAGACGATCATTTAGCGATAGGCAAGCAGTAGTCAACTACCTGATTAGTTAACTTATCATGAACCTGGCTACTTTGGAGCACTTAGTCGCTTTCAAAAAAAGTTGTCATACCTCCACAAAAATAAAGCAGTTTCCATTACTTTTCAGGACTACCAAACTTTCACCAAAGTCACCAACAGGAGAGAATAGCGAAAATAATCAGACGCCACCAGGAACCAAAGACGGAAAGTCTCCCAACAAGTACATCCTGGGGATACCAACAGAACGAAAAATACCAGGCATCACTAGGAACTAAGAACAGAGATTAAGGTTTATATATTTTAACTCAATTAGTTTTACTTTAACTATGTACACCACACACTTCCCCGTTATTAGTAGGCCACGTGGATAGTCTCTAAGCCCCCCAACTGTCTCAGTTCGTTCGTTAGAACCTTTTCCTTTCCAAATCCTCTATCGATTACTTTTTAATCCAAGGGTGTCTCCATGTTCCGCTGGCGCAATCAGTGTAAGTCTCCCCATATTCTTAACTACGCCCCAAAGAACTACTCCGCCTGTGCGAAGGTGGGCCAACCGGCTCCAACCCGCTCCCTCAAATACCCCTCCCGTAGTTGAACTCCAAATCTCAAGCTTGTTTATTTTCGACCCTCCTACCTAACTTACAGTTTCAACTATCAGGCCCCTGCGACTCAGACTTAGATTAGTACCTCCTAATGAACCCCTTTCTAAGAAATCTTACCTTTTACTGCTTAGCATCTTGTCTGATAGACGAGAGTTTATTGCAAAAGGGATATATTACATCTCAAGGCAGGTTACACAGGCGATTGTAGTGCGCTTGAAGCGGTACAAAAGTCAATTTCAATGTTTCTTTCTACCGGCCTATTCACCTTCGCAACTCCCTTTCTTAATTCCAGATGAAATAAATCCAACAGTAAGACAGTAAATACGGAATGAGGCAGGAGAGAAGTGTTTGACAGAAACATCGTCCCATTAAAAACTTGCTTAGCGCAGACTAAATATAAATCCAAACTCTTAACACTCTTAATACAACTCATTACAACACCAGACTACACAACAATCCCAACAGAAGTATGCAAGGAACTGCATCCCTTATACACAACCGATGTCCTTCCGCTGTCTACACCCTACCTCCGTACCTACAGGACCAAGAATAAGTAACTGCAGCAATTCACATTCCTTTAATCTCTACAATAGTATTCTGCTATTATAACCCCTGGACAAAAACATTTCCACTCTGTTGTAGGATTACACCTCTAGTATTTACAATGCAGTCTCCTATTAGGAAACTTGAATGCTACACACATAAAATGAACACAGCAGACTGTTTCAACAGGCGCATACCTACCAAGAACCTACTTTGTTAACCCCTTCTAGGAATCAGAAATAATTACCCTACTTAACCTTGCTTTATATAGTTGATTAAAATTCACCGAATAATTTTAAATACTTAGTGTTTCATAACTTGCAGCTTAGGGTAAAGGCAAAATTATAATAATTTTTCGCCTTACACATGCATGTCTGACAATATTAACGCTTACCTAAAATAATATGAAATCTAAATCTTTTCCTATTGACAATTGAATTCACTCCTTCTCAACTTTACCTTAAATTACAGACAGTAAAAGCACCTAACATAATTAATTTAAAGCTCAGAACTATTATATGACTTTATTTCTGTTTTTTAAATGCACGTTTCCCTTTCAGCCATACAAATATAATAATTTAAAGCTAATACCAAATTCCACGAGTAATTAGAATGCATCTTGTCGTTTTAGAGTTATCGTGAATACTGGGGTACATCCACAAGCATATGCACACACACATGAAAATGCATATGCACAGAAACAGGTACAGACACACGCAACCACACGCACGACACACACACACTACACACGCACATACACACACACACGCAAACGCGCACGCACACGCATACACACACGCACAAATACATACACACAAGCATGCACAGATACTCGCATACGTACACGCACATGCTCAAGCACATGCAAGCACACGTACACGTACGCACTCACATACACGCGCACCCAGACACAACTACACGCACACACTCACACACACACACACACACACACACACCACACACGCACACGCACACCCACACGCACACGCACACGCACACGCACACGCACACGCACACACACACACAAACACATTCTGACCGATCGCAGCGAGACGTAAAGTGGGTCGATTTAGCGGACGATAATCTATCGCAATTTGACTTACTTGTTCTACGATCTTGATTATTTTCAGAAGTGTGCATAAAAAGAAAACGTAAAATGAGGTGATAATCAAATACGTATACACCCTGTATCTCTGAAACGAAGCGATTTAAAGAAAAATCATATTTGGAATTTTTCTTTGCCTTGATGTTTTCCTCATCTTCACAGATTTTCAGATCGAAACAGGGAACCAGTGGCGTACGCTATGAAGCACATGAAATCAAATTTTCTTGTTTATCTTGGAAACGAGCCGTCAAATCACAAAATCGCAAGTGGCCTTATTCGTGTATATTAAGTTGAAAAATACGGAAATAAAAACAAAATTCGAGTATATCCAGTGGCGTAGAAGTTCAACTTGAAAAACCCTTTCGACCTGTGTGTCAAATAATTGAGTATCGCAAGCATCAGTGTAGGGTGTAGAGTGTAGGTAATGTACATAATATCAGATTGTATGTATGTATAGTTCCTCGGAAATCAAAAGAAAACGTCTCTTTTTTCGAAACTTCAACAACATATCTCTCGAAAATGGTAGCCTTTGGACCATATGTTCATCTGACAAAATTAGCTTAATTTCACACACAGAATACGTCCTATAAATTTTTCCAGACAATTTTGAAACACCGTGTATATAAGTACAAAGTATTTTTGACTGATTAATTAAAGAAAGTTTTTTTAATGTTTTGAGAGGTTGCAGTCAATATATGTCCATGTTAAGCAAACTATATAAAATATATGTCAAATAAAAAGAATTTTGGAATAGACTACTAGACATTTTTTTAATAATGAAAGATGTTCTTGTGAAAAGAAATGAAAATGACTAATTTTAATAATGTTAATTCATTTTGTGGGTAAGATAATTGTAGTCCTTTATCAAAGGATAAAATGCTACTAAGCCCTTCAATATCAAACTTTTTATTTAGACATTGGTGGTGGTTATTAACACAAATCGGTTCTAAAAATAATCTTATTGAGTAATTTCTTTTTTACTAAAATTATTACGTCTTGGTAATTCATAGAATGCCCCTTTTAGTCACATGTTCAGATAAAGCAGAAGATAATTTATTATTATTGCCATCACTTCTATGAGATATTATTCTACCTAAAAAGTTTCACGATGTTTGGCCAACATAGTATTTGCTACAGTCTTTGCAAGGAATATAGTACCCAACATTTGAAAATTGAAATGCTGTGTACTGTATTCCTTGCAAAGACTGTAACAAATAATATTTAGCCTCACGAGTATATGTCATGAAAATGTAAACAAACATTTCCGGAAGCTTGACTTAAAGTTTTCTTAACACATCATTATGTGGTATTCTCCTCCGCAGGTCCCGTGTGCCTCCTCCCCACTTTTACTTATCGTTTCCAACATTTCCCTTTCTTCTCCAACCATTCTCAATACTTCTTCATTTCTTACTCTATCAATGCACTTTATTTTCATCAATCTTCACCAAATTTACACCTCTAACGCCTCTATTTTTTCCTATCATCTTCGTTATTGTCTACGTTCCACGACCATAAAACATCACACTCCATACAAAACACTTTGCCAATCTCTTTTTAGCTACTTAAAATCATTCTTACTATAAGCTTGCTTGGCTATCCCTGATCTCATTTAATTTCCCCGTGACTTCTCCAATTTGATATTTCTGTTCCAAGATATTTGTATCGCGTCACCTGATTTAACTGTTCTTTTCCTCTTACATACACTTTCATTTTTCATCCTCTCCGATCTTCATTACTATACTCTTCTTATTATTTATCTTTAATCCATACAGTTCTTCCATTCTCTCGAACTTTTTCAACATATCATTCAATTCCTCAGTATTTTGGGCAAATAAAATTTTTACTCACTCCTGTGTCCTGGTCCCAACATTCTGTCGTCATTTCCTCTGCATACATAATAAATAAGGTTGGTGAAATGCAATATCCTTGCCTTGCCTCTTCACTAATCTCACACCAATCAGTCATGCTTTGTCTAACTATCATGGGCACTTCCTGACCCTTGTACAAGTTGTTAATAAGCCGTCTATCTTTCCAATGAACTTTTCTACCTTTTAGAATCTATATAGGCAATTCCCATAACACAATCAAACGCCTTCTATAGATTAACATAACAAATACTTAAACTGTTACCTTCTTCCAAATATCTCTCTCCAATTGTTCGCATCCCTCGTACCGACGCCTTTTTCAAAATCAAATTGTTCATAACTTGCACATTCTTCAATTTTGTTTAACAACCTATTTAACAGCCTGTGGAGTATCTAAGCCGCATGAACTATTAAACTTATAGTTATATGCTCTCCACACTTTTTGGTACCATTATTTTTTGCTAGAGGAACATAACTGTTCTTTAGAATTTTTGGTCATTCTGTTATTGCGTAAGGACGTCATTTCTTTCACACCGTCTTCTCGGAGACACTTGAGCAAGTCCACAGTTATGCCATCTACTCCTGCAGCCTTGCAACCCTTCATTCCTCCCTTGGCTGCTATTATGCCCTCTTCTAATATTGTAACCCCGATGTTATCTCTGTCTACCGTACTTTCCAATTGTACTTGTATACGTATGGTCTTTTCATTGGCTGTATACAATTCCTGCGTGTGCTCCTTTCACCCGCCTAACGATTCTCTCTCGCCTTTCAGCTCCGTTCCATGCTCATCCTCGACTTCTTTTCCACGTCAAAAGTGCATTTTAGAGGATTACTCTCCTTTCGGTAATCAAAGAAACCCAAAAGAAATTGTAGAAGAATTGACAATTCTTGAAAAAGAAAACGAAGAAATTTTCGAAACGTCGATTTATTAATTAAATTACACGAGATAACCTCTAAAATTAATTTTATTATAAATAATATCACTCGTGGAAACTTAAAAAACTATACAGGGTGATTGACAAAAATATGCCAACCCAAACCTGTTTTGTTTAATGGAACACCCTGTATATTTTTGCATTTTTGGATTCACTGTTACATTTAGAATAAAAGTACAGAAATTTCTAATTGTATCACTAACAGTTCTGCAGACATCATCACTTTAGTACCAAAATAGAGTTGACTTTGGAACCACGATGCGAGCGTTGTCGCCACCATTTTGTAAATCTGTTTATATCACCGACTATTAATAATAATCTACTAACAAACTGGGAAATTTTTAGAAAATATATGAAACTATACTGAATGATTAACTTACGCGAAATGTAATTTTTCTCAATTTTTTCAAATGAAACACCCTGTATATTTTTTCACATTTTGATTCCCCGTGAAATGTAGATGCTATACTTAAAAATATTGACATACAGAAGAACAAATAAAACAAAACCCAGCGCAAATAAGAAAATATGAATAGCATATAATTTCTTTAACTGATAGGAAAACTTAATTAATAACTAAACAATAAAATAATACTCTACACCTAAAAATAAGTTGAACAAGTAAATATAAACAAATAAAATCATAAATTCAAATTAAATGTTCAAAATGCTGATCACGCCTAGCTAAACACTGTGCAATTCGCTCAGTAAACGAAAGATTCACTCGCAACAACATTAGAGGCGAAATGGTTTGAAACGCAGCTCTAATTCTATTTTTTATATCTTCGGTGGTAGGGTATTGTAAACTTTTTCTTTAACGTAGACCCAACGGAAGAAATCAAGGGGCGTAAGATCCGGTGATCTTGCTGGCCAGTTTTGCACACTATCTCGTCCTATCCACCTCATCGGATAATTTTTATCGAGATCTTGGCCTAACGTTGATTGCACAGTGTGCAGGGGCACCATCCAGTTGAAACCACACCGTACAAATATTATCTACCTCAGTATTTTCCAAAAGCTCTGGTAAATCATTTTCCAAAAACTGTAAATCTCTTTCTCCAGTAAGACTCCCATCAAAGAAAAAAGGACCAACCATATTAAAATTGATTATACCACCCCACACATCAGCTGACCATCGACGCTGGTGATCAACAACTCTTAAGATGTGTGGATTAGTATCTGAATAGTGATGATAGTTATATGTATTAATATTGCCATTGGGTTCTTCATTTACTTTAGTAATTACCCATTTGGATAAAGATTCACGATTTTGAAAACCAATTTCACTTAAAGCTTGATGTTGCTCGATATGATAAGGATACAATTTGTTTTTTTTTAATAAAGCTGCGCACTGTATTTCTATTAGGTCAAGGTGTGTACTTAGCTCTCTGGTACTAATTTGTGGATCTTCTATAAGAGATGCCACAACTTGAAATTCAATTTCTTCATTTGGGCTTGTTTTGCGCGCTTGGGATAACACACACTTCCAGAATTTGTAAATCTTTCAGCTACATTTATAAACGATTCTTTCTGCGGCTGTCTTCTCTTTGGGTATCGATCACAGTACAAACGGGTAGCCAGCAATGTCATAGTAAATTTATACTTTAGAATATTTTTACGTAAAAGCGTCAATATCTCAAGAAGGGTATGTCTTATGGCCATGAAACTTATCAATTAGTATCTACTTCTGACGGGGAATCGAAATGTGAAAAAATATATAGGGTGTTGCATTTGAAATAAATTGAGAAAAATTACATTTCGCGTAAGTTAATCATTCTGTATAAAGTTACATGTTTCCCAGTTTGTTTGTTAGTAGACTATTATTAACAGTCGGTGGTATAAACAGATTTACAAAATCATGGTGACAACGCTTGCATCGCGGTTCCAAAGTTAACTCTATGTTGGTACTAAAGTGACGATATATGCAGAACCGTTAGTGATACAGATACAAATTTCGATACTTTCATTCTAAATGTAACAGTGAATCCAAAAATACAAAAATATAATGTTCCATTAAAAAAACATAGGTTTAGGTTGGCATATTTTTGTCAATTACCCTGTATATACCTAAATATTTTATCTTGTATTACCACACCAAAATTGGTTTTGATATCTCTAACGGTTAAGGAGCAATCCTTCGTCCACGCAGTAGACACCTGCGCTGTATATATAGTTAAAATTTACATAAAGAAAAAGATTACCTGGTGATATTTCCATCGCAAATTTCGCTTAGTCAATACATTGTCTAAATTGTCATAATGATAGACAAATTAAAGAATTCTTACGCGTAGGTTGCAAGAGGTTACATGGTGACCTCATTGAGGAGGGACCCGGGGTTTACGAAAATACTACTGTCACTGTTTTTTGAACCTTTAAAAAACATATTTTGGAAGATTTCTGAATGAATATACCTTTTTTAAGTGTTGACTTACCTCTTCCGTGTTGTTTTGTAAAACCAATTGGGGGCTAATACATTGTCTGAATTATCATAATGATAGACAAATTCAAGAATTCTTACGCGTAGGTTGCAAGAGGTTACATGGTGACTTCACTGAGGAGGGACCCGGGGTTTACGAAAATACTACTGTCACTGTTTTTTGAACCTTTAAAAAATATATTTTGGAAGATTTCTGAATTAATATACTTTTTTTTTAGTATTGACTTACCTCTTCCGTGTTGTTTTGTAAAACTAATTGGGGGGTAATGATTAAAATTTCTTACATAATGTAAACTGAATTAATTAGTTATTTATTAACAATTTATTATTAAAACTAAAACTTTCTAAATCACGATGATAATATTTTCAATTAACATTTTGTGATTATCGTTGTACCGGTTGTCCCATTTTCGTATGTTTTACGGGGTATCTCGCTTATTTTTTAGGTTAGAACCTTGCGGTTTTCGCGACACAGTGCTATTTTTTAATGAAACCAAAGGTGCACTAATCAAATTTGCCATAGCCATCTTAGTTTGTGTGCTATAAGGTGATTCTGGAAAAATTGCATTTACAGTCATCCCCTGTAACTCTGTTATTGTCAGACATATTAAAAAAGTAAAAACCGATATTTCTAGATTTTTTTACGTAGAAGCTAGTGGCATACTCAGATTTTCTTTAGAGGTCACAGTTTTTGAGATACTGACATAACCTACTTTTTTTTATAGGAGACCCTATATATTTTTTTTAAATCTTTTTCCCCTTGCCAAGAGCTTTTCAAAAATATAGGATAGTCTATATTTATTTTTATAAATAACGTGACAAAATGATTTTTTTCTATAATTTACATTGATAATAGTAGATAGCCGTGGGTAACCATGGTAACGCAAAAAAACAAAATAATTAACGTTCTACCATTACTTAGGTATTTAATTTTTAAGTTTCTGCTTCTCTCAAATTATTCCTGGTTACATTTTCCCAAATTTAGTGATGATATTTATTGTTATTCGTTGTTTTTGTTTATTGTTATCGTTCTTGTTCTTGTTGTTGTTGTTTAATTATTTTTTAATATGGCTCGAAACTAAAAATTTGAAAACTTTGAGAAATATGATATGAATACCTGGTTCATATTATCTAATGAAAACGCAGACCAGGCCTTAGAACTCTATCTGAACAGGTCAGTTAATCTTTACCCTAGAATTTGTATTTATTTTATATACCTATTTTGTCATATAGATATCCCAAAAGAAGACAACCCGACAGAAGAATATTTCAAAAATTAAAATTTAATCTTTGCCAACATGGATGTTTTGACAAACCTCGACTCCGAGTTTACAACAAAGAAAACGAGGAATCAGAGATCAACGTTTTAGCAGTTGTTCAAGCCACTCCTGAAACCTCGTGCAGGAAAATAGATGAAGAGAGCGGTGTGTCTAAAACAAAAGTGCAAAGGATTTTAAAAAAACATGAATTCAAACCCTAGAAGTATAAACTTGTTCATCATCTGTACCCTGGTGATGCTGAACGTAGATTGGAGTTCTGCAATTGGTTGATAAATATGAAAACTCTGGACAATAATTTTGAAAAAAAAATAATTTGGTCAGACGAGGCACATTTCGGGACTTCTTAATAGATACAACTCGCGGTTTTGGAGTCAAGAAAACACCCACGTGATTTTTCCTAGAGAGCGTCAAGGCAGGTTCGGGTTTAATGTCTCCTGCTTTATTTTTAACCGAAAAATAGTTTACAAGGTTTATGAAGAAAACCTAAACTCTAATGGGTACTTACAAATTCTACAAGAAAAAACTATGAACATTTTAGAAGATATTCCACTGGCTCAACTGAACGATATATTCTTCCAGCAGGATGGGGCTCCAGCCCACAATGCTAAAATAATACAAAACTGACTAAATGAACGTTTTCCCAGGAGATGGATTGTAACAAATGGACCTGTTCGATGGCCACCACGATCACCGGATCTCTCGGTTTTGGATTTTTTTGTGGGGGTATTTAAAGAATAAAATTTATTCAAGGCAATATGCCAACATGCAACAATTAAAAATTGTAACGGAAAATGCTTTTGCAGAATTACGAAGACTATCATTTATTTTGGAAAATGCTATTAAAAGAATTTATAAACTTTGTGAAACTTGTAGGAGACATAATGGTCTGCAATTTGAACAATATTTGTGATTAATTACTTATTTTGTTTTTTATCAATGTACATTGTAGAGAAAAATCATTTTGTCACGTTATTTATAAAAATAAATATAGACTATGCTATATTTTTGAAAAGCTCTTGGCAAGGGGAAAAGTATTTTTAAAAAATATATAGGGTGTCCCGTTTAAAAAAAAAGTAGGTTATGTCAATATCTCAAAAACTGTGATCTATAAAGAAAATCTGAGTATCGCCACTGGATTCTACATAAAAAAAATCTACAAATATCAGTTTTTACTTTTTTAATATGTCTGACAATAACAGAGTTACAGGGGATGACTGAAAATGCATTTTTTTCAAAATCACCCTGTAGCACAAAAACTAAGATGGCTATGGCAAATTTGATTAGTGCATGTTTGGTTTCATTAAAAAGTAGCACGGTGTCGCTAAAACCACAAGGTTCTAACCCAAAAAATAAGCGAGATACCCCGTAAAACATACGAAAATAGGACAATCTGTACATAATTGGATGTATAGTTCTGTAAATATTTTAATTAAGATGTATAAGATTATGGAATTCCGTAATTAATACTAAATAGCTTTCACCCAGTACTGCAGTCATCACGTATACCTGCTTTATAACATTCAAAGAATCCAGAGATAAGTAAATCACATACTTGTACGTACTTTACAAAACCGTTACGAAATACTGCTATATTAACCAGGACCGTATTCAGAAGTTTAAATAATCAATCAGTTTGTGAACATTCACTTAAAAGTCAAATCAATTGTAACATTTTCAAATTGTTTGATTCTCCCTTTTAACAGCAATTTGATTTTAATGGTAGGGGTGCTATGTTACCGTTAAGCTAGCACCCCCAGTTACACAAAAATATGTCTCTATAGCGGATAACTATTAATTAAATACACCATATTTTTTTTCTAATTACTTGCTTCATTCTTACTAAAAAAGAAAAACAAAAATGTTCACAATTTACCTAGTAAACAAATAATATGTAAAGTCGGCAAGGTGCATAAGTGCAAAGTACCTAAAATCAATTAATTTCTGATGCTGAATTACTTCTCAAATGTATTCTCGCTTTTCGAAATTTATTGGTCGATGATCTATAAATAAATAAACAGGTTCCAAGTGAAGGTAATATTGGAACACAAGAGTGAGGTATGTGTAATGAAATAATTTCTGGTTACTTTTTTACGCTAAACTACTTTTCACATTAAATGCATTTAGGATTTGAATTTTGAGAGTTATTGCTCAACAACTTATATCGTAAATAAACGATTTCCAAGTGGGGATGCTAGTGTGACACAAACGTAAAGTACGTGTAATCAATTTCTGATTACTTTTTATGCTAAATTTCCAAGTGGGGTACTAGAGTAACACAAAAGCACATGTAATGAATTAATTTTCTAACTACATTCTTACGCTAAATTACTTCTCATATTAATTGTATTTAGGATTTGCGTTTTGAAATGTATTCTTCATTAATTTACTTAATAAATACTTAGCTAATTTCCACCCAAGAAACTAATCAGTTTATTCAAAATGTATTACTATTTTATTATAAGTTTTGTTATGAACGAATAAGTTCAAAAGTAAATATGTAAATAAAAATTATTATTAATTTTATTAAATACATAAATAAATAGTTTACCTAGAGTGGGATTTGAACCTACCACATGTACTTTGCAAGCCTACATGTCGTAGGTTCAAATCCTACTCGAAGAAAACTTTCTATTTATGTATTTAATAAAATTAATAATAATTTTTATTTCTATTATACCTGTGTTTCAGAATTATTTACTTATGAATAATGGAGTTTACATAATATTCCTATTTTTATTGATAGAATTTCTGAATCAAGTGAATATTGACATAAATACGTCAGAGGTTTCATTAAAAGAAAAAGTAGGATAGAAGGATAGATTAGAAAAAATTTAAATAGAATAGTTTTGGGAATACTTCTATGACTAGTGTTGTTACTTTGCTTTTACAAATTGTTAGAGCCGATAGATTATCTAAGTGGAAAAGTTTAAAATAATCCATTTCCTTGTAAATTTGTAAAAAAATATTCTAAAGTTTTTTTAAATACTGAAACGAAACTTGAATTCCTAATGCTGTTATTTAATAATGTTTAATTATTTGTTTTACTGCATTTCTATATGTTTTTAATTTCTAGATACATTATAAAAAAAATGCATACTGCCCTAACGATACCTTTATCCTTATACAGTCAATAAAGACAATTATTATAATAACCTTAACTGTTATATTTGGAATAATAAAATTTATATTTGTCATTTGAAAAGTTGTGTAGGCATAATTACAAGTAACGTTGTCATTTTAAAACAATTTTTGTATAAACGTTTACTTTTCTTTAGTAATAATTGCAAAGTTAATTATTATCGCAAGGAGAAATGAAATATATTTAACAAATGTCTTTTCATATCACATCGTTTTAATAAACTCATATTAGCGAAAATGGTAGTAGGTCGGAAGTAACAGATGAGCAAGGGGGCGGCAGTTCAGTGGAACAAGGGAGGTGGGCGTGTTACTAATGTTTGCGTTCAGGACTGATAAGTTCCAAACAAAAAAACTTGCTTACCTTTTGTCGCAAACCAGGTAAATCAGTGAATCGACAGTCTCGTTCCTATGTGTCCTATAAGACCTCAAAACATTTGCACGTGTTCGCAATAAAATGACGTGCTAAGAGACCTGTTGATCGATCAACAATCTCATCCACTCTATATTTGCGTCACATTACATCTCAAAACAAAATTGTATCTATACGAAAATTAAAGAAAGCAAACAATCTAGTAGAGAAAACTCACAAATTGTTACATTAAAGCTTTCATTAAAATAATAAAAAAATAATTGAGAATTGTAGCTGTAAAGTTGCATAAATAAAAACTCCCATAAAATAAATAAACCACTCGGTAAGTTGAACGTAATCAAAGTATCTAATCTTTAAAATTTGGTACTACGCATATAATAACATACGTTGACGCAATAATGAGGTCACATATACTTTCGCACTCAGTACGTAACAACACTCCCAAAATTTATTCGCATATTATGAGAAGAATATAGATTAAAATAAACAATCAGAGTATTGATACAGATGTTAAAACACATTCAATTTTGTAAAATCTATTAGTAAAGTAGGGTTGACTCTTGCCAGGTTCAAGCTCCCAAAACCATATACTTTAGTACCTTAATTTTAATAAACACTTTAAAGAAATAATAACGTCGAAAACATAAATTTGACAAATTTTCATAGTATGAAATTTTAGTATACAGTCATCAGCACATAATACAAATAGCACACAGAATGTAGTGCTATGAATCGCGAGTGAATACACTACAATGTCAAACGCCTAAAGGTATTTTATGCAAAAATATAAGCAAGAGAAATCGTATTCTTCCGCCTGATGAATGCAATTTAGAAAAAGCACACTTTATTAAAATCACAAAAAAAATGTATGGAAGTAATTAGTTTACAACAATTGACCACTCTGAGTTCTCTCTTTTCCTTTGCACAGCGGTATAGGTAACTTTCGTATAATTGACCCTCTTGGTAAGTGAACGGTAAGTACCGACACTCTTGAATCTCCCTTGGTACCGCTCCCAATACAGAAACTTCACAGTCGTCAAATTTCAATGAACCGTTTATTTTTTAATTATATTAACACACCTTCAGTGACGAAAATGTTTAAGCCAAAACCAAGTCATTAAATAACTGTATCATTTGTCAGAACAGTTGTGCGCGTGA